>QTSX02007390.1:0-83584 GCA_014839935.2 Entomophthora muscae | reverse complement strand
CCCAATGTTAATCCAATGCCCGCAAATCTAGGAGTTTTCCCCACCGTATCCAAAGCTGAGACATTTTTAACATCTCAATGCCCTGAATTATATGCCAAAGACTTGTTGATTCTCTCTCAGGTTATTTATCTTGGGCTCCTTTGGTTAGGGTTAATTATTTTGCTTAACCCTAGTGTACCTTTTGAAAATTTCACAAAACACTATCTGAAGCTTTGTTGGTGGTTAATCATCAACTCTATGTGGATTTAGGTGGTGATTACTCACCACCTAGAGACTGCTTCTTACTATCCAACAATTTATGTCACAATGAGGGACCATACTCTGAAGCACCATGAGCCTGGGGAAGTTCAGGGATCTCCTCAGCCAACTGGGGGATAGGGGCATCTAAACCAACAACATGAGAGTACAGGTCCAAATTGTTTCAGAAGAGGCTTTTAACCAAGATCTCACCAGAGGAAAGAAAGTTGCTAGCATGGTTGGGGAGATAATCCAGTAGATTTAATAGTCTAGAAGAATCTTCTCCTACACTATGAATTGAGGAAGAAAGGCAAAGTCACAGATCTGGAGAGGCAACACAAACAAGAACAAACACAGGAGTCAAGGAAAAAATTAGAAATTTTTGCAGATTTTAAAATTATAATCTCTGTCATAAAATTCTTGAATTTTTGGCATGTTAAAAGCCCAAAAATACACTAAGAAATATACACTAGGTGGTAATCTTAAACTTAAGGTTAAATTTTGGATCTGGGCTGAAGGGGAAACTTTTACTAAGCCTTGGACGGCTTTAATGAAACTGTATATGAAGTTGGGTTTGAAATGAAGCAAAAACAGAAGAAACTACAGATAAAAGTAGGAATTTACTCTAATTTTTAAACTAATAACTAGATCTTAAGCTGTGTTTCAAAAACAAAGTAAGTATTTAGGTTACTATACACTAACAGTGGTTTCTGTAGGTTTGAAGTGACAACAGGTGTTGTGTTCTGAGGTGCGGCACAGACACACAATGGGAAATACTAACCTTAGGATTGGATTCATACTAAGTCTTGGTTAGTTGCAGGGAAGGCAATTGGTTTACCTTGTGGCCCTGATTGAATAATTTCTACTAGTTGTGGCTAGAAAGGCGCCAAAGTACTTGGAGACACAAAGACAAAAATGTGAATAGAACTTAAATTTTATAAGGTAAAAAGATTGGGAAGATATACTGTGTAGATTTACCACAAAACAGTACATGGACAATAGGATCACTTGCCATAAGTATGAGTTGGGCAAGTGAGTTGTGTAGAATCAGGAAACTGAACAATTGAATTTCCCAGTTTGAAAACAGACTCATTTTGAGAAGCAAAAGCAAAGGATTTTTCCTCAAAATAACCCAATGAAGGCAAAATAAAAACAGTGTGGATAGCAGCATTCACAACATTGACCCCTTTTAGATTGGCCTTAGGGGGTAGTACTTGTGAGAAACTTGCACACACTTGGGCAAACAGACAGCCACTGGAGAGGAGTTTCACAGCGTACTCTGACCCTCATTTGAAGATTACTTCTAAAGGCCCAATCCACAACGTATCTAGCTTGTGAGCATGTCTTCCTACTCTATGCTGATAATAGAAAACATGATTTCTAATGCTAAACTCAGGCAAGAGAGAACATCCAGCATTGTCAGAAGAGAGTTTGAGCATCTTGGTCTTATACACAGAGGTATATACAGTGGCATGTATGTCAATTATGCGGTTGACTAAGTTTTTGATGTGGGCATCAGGGTCAATGGCTGTGTCAGAGGAGAGTAGGCCCCCCCAGGAGCAACATAGTAGTGGCCTTGCGCACATACAGCATAGCAAAGGGGGAATACTCAGTGATACAGTGTTTGATGATGCAATAGACAAAGAGAGCAGTGGGTAAGTATAGATCCCAGTTGGTAGCATTGAAGTAAGTGAGCTTCCTCATGATGAAAACCAAGGTCAAATTAGCACACTCTACAGACCTGTTAGTGGAAGGGTTATAGGGAGCTGAGAAGGATAGATGAGATCCTAGAGCCTTGACAACAGAAGTCACCAACTTAGCATTGAAGTTAGTTCCATTGTCTGGCAACAATAATTGAGGGCATCCATGGTAATAGAATACATCTTGCAGAAGGAAGGCTTCAGTTCTCTTAGCAATTATATCCTTAGTAGGGCAGCTTCCACCCATTTGCTGAAATTATCAACAGCAATTAGGATGAAGCAGCTACCCAAGCAAGAGCGGGATAGAGACCCTACAGCGTCAATGCTGACAGTGTGAAATGCGTGCTGAGGGGGGACTAGCTTGAACTTGTGAGAGGTTGCTTGAGGTTGCTGGAGCTGGCAGTTGTGGTAACTAGCTATGAGGTCTGGAATTAGCAGGCAAAGGTTCTCCCAGAAATAATTTTTCTGAAGCCAGTCATAAGTCTTGGTAATGCCTCCATGTCCTGTCTCTTTATGAGCTTGGAGCACCAACAAAAGGAGAATACTAGGATGTACATAAGGCAGGTATTGGTCTTGTAATTTTTTGAAAAGCTGGTTGTTGCAAATGAGTGTGTCCTCAGATAGTTTGGACAGAGAAATTCAAAATTCTCTCTGTCTTGTTCTCCCAGTAAGAAGGATATCCAATTAGTTTATATAATTGATCAGCTTCAGCAGGGTGTAGAGAAAAGAGAGGCATTCTGGACAGTCCATCAGCATTCTGATGTTGAATCCCGGGACAATGTGGCACAGTGAAGTTGTAACCTTGCAGGCAGAGAGCCCATCTAGCTAGTTGTCCTTCTGGTTCCTTAAGCTGTTGTAACCGCTTAAGCAAGACGTGGTCAGTGACCACAGTGAAATGGGTGCCATAAATGTAATGGCAGAATTGTTTAACTGCATGCAATACAGCAAGGCACTCTTTCTCCGTGACAATGTAATTCTTCTCATGCTTGTTTATAACACAAGAAGTATAAGCTACAGGGTGATTCACACCCTTGTCATCTAGTTGAGCCAGGATGGCTCCAATATACAAGTTGCTAGTATCAGTGTAAAGGATGAATTCCTTATTTTAGTCAGGATACACTAGAATGGGAGCCTCTTTGAGTTTTTGTTTAAGGGTCTCAAAGGCTTGTTGCTGAATAGCAGTCTATTCAAATGGGACATTGTGTAACAGTTGGACCAAAGGTTTGCTAGTATCAGCAAAGTCAGGGATGAACTGTATGTAGTAACCCATCATGCCCAGAAATACTTGTACTGCTTGCAGGTTGATGGGTGGAAGCATTTTGTTAATGGCCTCCACTTACTTGGCCATTGGGCAAATCCCCGTCTGGATTACCTCATGGCCCAAGAATTCAAGGTGTTCCTTGAAGAAAGCACACTTAGATGGTTTCATTTTAAGGTCAGCCTCTCAAATCTTTATGAACACTTCTTTGAGGTGGGACAGGTGCTCTGTAAAGGTAGCACTAAAGACCGTTATATCATCTAAGTATACTAGGACACATGACAGTTTCAAGTCATAGAGGATGGAGTCCATGGCTTGTTGGAAGGTGGATGGAGCATTAAAGAGTTCTTGCAGCATATATGTAGGATCAAACAGCCCTTCAGATGTAATGGGCGCAGACTTTTGTTGAACCTTGGGAGAAAGGTCAACTTGCCCTTATCCAGATGCTAGATCCATAGCAGAGAAGAACTTAGAGCCTCCAAGGCAGCAGAGAGCATCATTAATACGTGGCAAGGGATAGGAATCCTTTTTGGTTAAGGAGTTCAATTGTTGATAGTCCATCACAATACAATGATCTCCATCCTTCTTCTTCAGTATAAGCAAGGGGAAGCCTATGGACTTTGGGAAGGAGCCAGTAGCCCAGCGTCTAACAGTTGTTTGAGCTCTTTAGACACCTGAGCGTCCTCTACTTGACTGCGGCAATAAGGTTTAGCTTGGAAGGGGGAGCGTCACTAGTATCAATCTGGTGAATAACGCCTTTGGCTAGACCATAATTAGTGCTATCTTTAGCAAAGATATCTGAAAATTGATCTAGTAAATCAAGCATTTCCTTCTGTTGGACTAGGGATAGCTGCAGAAAATCTTGTGCAGTAAACAAGGATAGGACTTGGTGCTTGTCTTCAGGAAAGTTAAAGTCCTGAAAGGTACCAAAGGGATGTAGCAATATCACATTAGTAGCGTTTAGCAACTTGCCATAGCCAACAACCTGCCCTCTAGACACATGTATGGGAAGAGCCATGAAGTTGGCTACCAGCAAATGCACAGGGTCTTTATGAGAGACATCCAATATTCCTGGGCAGAGGTAGGGTTTGTTTCAGCCTATTAAGGGAGGAGAAACAACTCCAGGAATGTGCACTCAGGTAACTCATATGATATTTGAGAGTCTAAGATAGCTTGGGATCCAGAGGTAATGATCACAGCAGAGGTGGCCAAGAGAGGGATCCCTTCAGACGCAGGGCAAGCCATAGGAGAAAACTTCATGTTGGATGAGTGGGTAGAGTATTTTAGAGTGAAAACACCAGTGGGGTATTCTAAGGCACACATCTTGAGGCGCTTTCCAGGAACTTTGACAGGCTCCTCAAAAATCAGAGGGACTTTGTACCCTAATATAGAGAGGTAGACATCCTTTAATTTGATGATCCCATTGTATTCTCTAAGGAACTGAGTACCAACTAGGAGATTGTAACTCTCATCCTCTAAGACTGCAGCAGGCGCGGATAAGAGTAGCTTACCAAACTGTATGGGAAGAGCAGAATAGGCCCTATAGCGCAAGTCATGGATAGCCCAGCTGTACCATATGACTGGCAATAATTAAGGTTGGGGACAAGTTTGAGTATCTTGACAAGCTTCAAGGAGACAAAATTAACAGGAGATCCAGTGTCCAAGACAGCCTTAATTTTCACCTTTTGGATGGATATTTTCACACAAGTGGTGGTACAACCAAATGGGGGAAGAACAGCTAGGATGTCCTGGGCTTCTACTAACTCTTTTTCCCACCTTTTGATCATACATTTCAAGCCTGGAAACTCCTTATAGACAGTCTGGAGAGGAAGAAAGAAGAAACATTCTGAAATACAGCGTCAGCTACTTCCACAGTTTCCTCAGACAACTCTACAAGCACAGGAGACCTCTAAGCTTGAGCAAGGTATGATCAAGAGACAATCTCTTTGGCTTTGGGCAAAGGCTTGGCAGTTGTTGTAGTTTTCCCAGAGCGCAGCTTATAAGAGACTGCAATGGTTTTGAGGACAGCAAGAACTGAATACCCATATGTGAAATCCCTGGCTTTTTGACTTTACAATTCAGCCATCAATCTATTGATTGGGATTTGGAAAGATATTAAGAATAAATTGATGTTTGGCCCAAACGTTGATGCATCAGCCAAATTGGTGGCATTAAGGCCAAACCGCTCCAAGAATTAAGAATGATCCTTCCCAACCCAAAATCAATGGACAAGTCTGCCTAAATATGATCCAAATCAATTATACACCTTTGATCAATCCATCAGTGCGGCGGCACAACCCCAAAATATCCAAGTGCTCCATAGGAGCTGAAAACTTGGCTGTTAATGCACTTAAAGGTGCTCATCCCAATTGTCATAACCACAATAGTGGTTAGTCTATGGTTTAACCCAGTTCTGTCCATATTGGCTGGGGTTGAACCCCAAAAAAACTCCTTGATATATTTTACATGTGTTATTTTATTATACTCTGTGATGGAGTAGATCCCACCCACAAGACATGGGATGGATGTACTGGTTTTCAGAAAGAAAGCCACAATAGCAGCTTGACTTTACAGTTGACATCACGCTCTCCTTAGGACAAGATCAGGAGCAGAAATGATGCAATAACAATAACTCTGCAATGGAGCATTGGGCAAGATGCCTTTTGGGATAACACTATTCAGTAAAACCCCAATACATAGGCCGGTTCAGCCCTAGGATTCCTGGGTCGACTGCCCATGAGATAACAATCCTATAAAAGGATATTTTTCTAACAATAATAAAAGATTCAACTCTTGCTCTCTTCAACTTTACTCTTTATTAAGGTTTTATCTGTGTTTAAAGATAGTAAGACTGTGTTTTGGTCTGCCTAGATAAGTAAAAGGTATTTTTGAAGCTAGTAACTGTGTATTGACATCCTTAGTCCTCATACAAGGAATCAATACTCTCTTCCCTAACAGTGAACCTATCAACTCTCCTCTTTCCAAAGTCAAGATTTGGTGCTCACTACTGGGATATAAATCAATAAGCGTACCCCTTCTTTAAAACAGCAAAACGTCCCAAGAGCCCATGGATACCACACTGGCCCCCAAACCCATTTGCTGTACCTCCAGTTTCTTTTCTGATGTGGCCGCCCCAGTGGAATATATGACTTCTTCTGTTGAGGTTATTACCATTGGTGATCACACTAAGGTAGTTTACCAAGCTCCATTAACTCTACCCTGCAACAGAGTGTCACAGGTTTCTCAATCCCTCCTCTATGGCTACCAAGCCAGCCCAACTCGTAACGTAGACTCTGCCTGCTCTCTGTTTTATTGAGCACATAATCAAGATGACCTCTTTCTGGAATATGAATGCCTTTGCGCTATCATTACGGCAACATTCATGAGTCAGAATCTAGACCTCACATACATCAAGGAATACATTGCAAAATTCCTTTTGCCCACAAATTGCACTTCACAAATGGTTATCTCTTTTCAACAGATTGTATTGCAAGACCTTGCCATACATGCAGAAAATGCGTCAAATAATTATGCCAAACTGCTCCACTGATTAGAGATTTTGTTTACTGAAGCCTGTAAGGCTATCATGGTTAACCAACGCCATTTGGGTTAGACTCAAACCAGACTGGAAACTCTGACTCATGAATTGGACAAAAACCTTCCTGGAATTATTGAAGAACACCTTTGAGATCACAGCCTGACCACTTAATGGATTTAAGCGGTAAACCATTGCTGTCGTCAGATCAAGGAATCCACGGCCGCGCCTTCCATTCCTACAACCGGCCCTACTTCCCACAAAATAAGAGAAATATAAGATAAGGCTGAATTGCTACAGACTGCTGTCAGCCATGTCACCACTTTGGCCTGTTTGACGGTCAACAAATCCACATTACCACCCTTCAGACCAATGTGGATAACATCATGAATTCTAATAATGAATTGTTTGGTCAAATTGCTGAGCTACAGAATCAAATGGACCTACAGCAACAACAGATCAATGATTACCATTTTGCTCTTGAAATAGCCCAAGAAGAGATTTAAAAATTTCACCAATACAAGGCCAATTGAGCCAGATGGGAAAGCTCTATCATGAAACACATTCAAAGCCTGGAGGACAAGCCAAGCTATATGAGCTATAAGCCTCCAGAGATATTTCAGAATGAACTGGGCTACAAATCTACTTCTGCCAGTATACCCATAGCAGAGCAATGTACCATCCCAAAAATCATGATGGCAATACTGTCCAATCCAAGTGCTAGCAGACAGGCTCCTCCTCAAAATACGCAGTGTAGCAGCTTGTCTTCCCAAACTTCCTTGCAAACTCTGCCTCTACAAAACACTGGCAAGAGATTCAAGGTTGGTGTACTTCCAAAGTTTGATTGCCAAGGAAATATGCACACCTTTTTGAGACTGTACAAGATGGCAACAGTAGGAGCGCCAGACACCAAAAAGACATACCTAATTATTAATCTACTTGATCCTATGAGTAGAGATATAATCATGCCAAGTCTTCCTGCTGGCAACATTACATACCAGGACGCCAGAAGTGACATTCTGAGAGAATTTGGAAGTACTGTTCACATGATAGAATTCAATGATCTCTTTTCTTATATCAAGTTCAAGACCAATAAGACACTTTCTGAGTTTGCTGACCAATTTCATCACAAAGCCCAAGTCCTCTTAGGAGCCGGTGCAATGGTGGAACACAACGCCAAGTTGACAATGAAGAACGCTGTAAAATCTTATCAGGAACTTTATTGGGCAATGAACCTCTTTTTGGGTCAAGAGTTTACCATGGTGCAAATTTTGGACTATCTCTGCCGTTTGAAAGCAACCCACAATGCACCCAACAAGGAAAAGCCCAGATATAACCATCCTGTCAACACTAACACACCAGCAATCAGTAGTACTAAAACATGCCAAACTCAAGAGAGACTAATTCCTCTCACAGATATCACTTGCTACTGCTGTTGGAATAAGGGACATTATGCCACAAAATGCCCTAATGGACAAAAGGTACATGTGGTCTACATCTTTGCCAAAGAGCAGGAAAAAGACCAAGCTCAGAAGAAGAGAGATATTCTACTGAGCTTGAAATCAACATCCCTCCCAATAACCAGTTATGCTAGTCTCTCTGCCAGTGCTCAGCAACAATGTTGCAACTGCCGCGCCAGCCAACCCCAGTCTGCCATGCCTTGACAAAACCAACATAACCACTACTGAGTTATTTGTCAAGGATGAGCCATTGATCCCCTTCACCAAGTTGTTTCAAATGATGTTTGTGCCGTCTTAACCTGAAGTCAAAAAGTGGTATTGGAAGAAGAAGGAGAGGCCAAGTAGCCCAGCCATACACACAGCAAATTATGGAGATAAATTCAGGTGAACCTCTTCAATCTGAAGATACCCCCATTTGGAAAATGTCAATATTGCGCTGCCTTTCAAAGAAATGGCAAGTCACCACCCCAGTGTTATTGATTCTTTGATACAGTTTGTTGAAGCATCAAATAATCCTTTGATCCACTTAGTAAACAAAAATTCTACCTATTCTGATTGCACGTATTTTGACATTTTGGTCAACAAAGTCAAGGTCCAAGCCATAATTGACAGCGGCGCTCTGGTCAATATAGTGCCCACCACTTTGGTTAAACGACTGAAAATAGCACCTAATGTAGACTATTGTAAACAATATGGCAATGCGGGACCAGTACCCACTGTTTCCCAAGGAATTTACAGTGTGCTTCCCTTACAATTTGGATCTCTTGCAGTCTCTTCTCCTGCAATTGTATTTCCTCACAAGGATTTTGAAATCCTCATAGGCACTCAATTCATGCAAAACTTTGATGCTAAGATTGACTTTCAAGAAAATGTCTTGGAAATCCTAGGTCAGAAGTTACCCATATACTACATGCTGGATGGTATAATTCCTGAGACTAAAAGTTGCAACTACATAAATATTGTGTATCAGGATGGCATCATACTAGTGCGGTTTTACTAAAGTGAAAAAAAGATTTTGATGCCACCTACCCAAATTGAGGAGAACAAAGCAATTCCCTTGAGAGCCTACAAGACTTATGAGATAAAGCCAGGTGACCAGCATATTCTTGAGACCAAATTAACTCTCAAAATTTCTGAAGGGCTATATGGCAAGATTGAGCAGCCATATCAAAGATCTTGTCTAGAACCATCAATATGCCCAGGAATAGTCATTCCAGGTCACAAGGAAATCCAAGTATTAGCAGCTAACCTCACTGCTAATACAATTCATGTCAAAAAAGGACAGGTCATTGCATTTCTCCATCTTTTGCCCTCTGAGGAAATTGCCAGATTTGAGAATTTTGGAAGTCTAGATGACATGGGACTACCTGATATCAAACCACCATTATGACCAGTAATCCTTGAGAGACTCTTGTGGGATTATCTACTTTGGAACAGGACGTTGTACTGCAGCTATTTGAGAAATACAAGTCTATCTTTGCCAAGGACAACTTTGACTTGGGCTGCGCAAGAAATGTTCAGCATCACATTGATACTGGAGACACGCCACTCATACAGATGAGAACCATAAGAAGATCCAAAGCAGCAGACAAAGTGGTTATAGACAAAGTAACAAAGCTCTTAAAAACAGGCATGTTGGTACCCAGCTGCAGTCCTTGGGCATCACCAATTCTTATTGTAAAAAAGAAAGACGGCTCCAACCAAGTGATCATTGACTATAGGAGATTAAACCTTATTACCAAAAAGGATTCATATCACCTACCTTGTATTGACAACACGTTAGACCGGCTTGGTGGTGCAAAGTACTTTTCTGTGATGGATCTCATCAGCAGATACTGGCAGATTGACCTCCCTTCTAAAGACCAGGAAAAGTGTGCTATTATAACTTCACAAGGATTATATCAGCCCACAAGGATGCCACAAGGACTATGCAACACACTGGCTACTTTTCAATGGGCAATGTATTCTATACTTAGTGATCTCAAGTTATCATGTGTGTTAGTTTATCTTGATGATATTAATGTCTTCTCAAAAACATTCAGTCAACACCTTGAGCACTTGGAATATTTATTTAAACGCCTTGCTGACGCCAATCTTAAAATCAAGCCACATAAATGCCAGTTCTTTAAGGAGAAGTTGGAGTATCTTGGATTTATAATAGATGCCAAAGGTCTAAGCCCGCAGAAACCCAAGGTAGATGCCATGGTGAAGATGCCACCACCCAAAAGCATGAGAGATGTGCAAGTTTTCCTTGGGATTGTTAGATACTACCAACAATTGCATTCCAAATTTCTCTAAGACCACCAGACTGCTCTTTCACTTACTTAAGACTGATTCTAAGTTTGTCTGGGCGGAGGAGTGCCAGATAGTTTTCAAAGAACTTAAGCAATTACTGGCAACCACACCAGTATTGCACTATCCAGACTTTGGTAAAGAGTTTATTGTTCAAACAGATGCATCCCTTGCTGCAGTAGGAGCTGTTCTCTCACAACTTGATGAAAATGGTGATGAACACCCGGTGGCCTATACTAGCAGAACCATGGATATTCATGAACTTAATTACATAGTAACAGAAAAATAATGCCTTGCAGTTATTCATGCAAACAATTTTGTGTTTATCTCCATGGCACACATTTCAAGGTCATAACATATCACTCTTTCTTGCAATGGTTACACACCCTCAAAGAGCCTGAGGGTTGCCTTACCAGATGAGCCCTGAAACTTCAAGCTTATGATTATGAGATACATCATAGAGCCAATGTGGCACACCAAAACGCTGATGGACTGTCACGCTTACCAATGATTAATGCTGTGCTTCTAATGGCTGACCAACTGTTTGACAAGGTGCAACTCAGAGATTTCAAGGACAAACTGCCCAAAGTACAGAAACACCTTGAAATTTTCAGCCAAGACTGTGTTGCAGAAGACAGTAAATTGTTCAAAATTAAGTATGGCAAAAAGCTTATCTTTCAAGAGCCCTCCAAAAGAACAGACCTTATTGTTCAAGCACATCAAGAAATAGGCCGCACTGGCCTGATGAAGACTCTGTTGCAGCTCAAGGAATTGTACTTCTGGGAGTCAATGTAGTCTGACACACACAATATCCTTGGTGCTTGCATAGAATGCCAACTCAACCAACCTCTCAACAAGAAGCTCTGCTACAACTTGGTAAAGCCAAACTTTGCTTGGCACACTGTCTCAATTGATATAGTGGGCCATCTTCCAGCAAGCAGCCTTAATACCTGATACATTATTGTTGCAATCAATCATCTAACCAGATGGGTGGAAACCAAAGCTCTCAGAGATCTTGGCGCCTTGTTGACTGTCAAATTCATTTTGGAGCACATTATTCACCAGCATGGCTGTCCTCAATTTATCCTAACCAATAATGGAACAAAATTTACTTCTCACATCATTCCAAGGCTTAATGAACTCATGGCAATCAGAGGAGTATTATCAACGCCCTATCATCCAGAAACTAACAGATTAGTGGAACAAGTTAACGGCACTTTGGTGCAAATAATCCAAAAGCTGGCTACCCATAAAACCTCACAATGGTCTTCTTTCTTGGGGGCAGCTTCTTTTGCCCACAACATCTCAAAACAATCAAGTACAGGGCATTCTCCTTTTAGCCTTCTGTATGGCTGCTAGCCCGCCTTGCCGCCCATTCTGTATTCCCTTGTAGATGCTAGCAGCAAGGTGGACCCCACAATGTATATGATGCAATTAGCTGATATCCTTGTGAAGTTGCAGGCCCTAGCATATTCTAATACTGTTGCAAAGAAAATTGCAAGCAAAGACAGTGCAGATACCGCCAGGCCAGCACCCAGCAAGTATAAGGTTAGCAACATTTTTAGTATACTGTGATACTCATGGGTTTGGAAGAACCCACAAGTTAACAGCACTGTGGACTGGCCCTTTTGAGATTATTGAGAAGACATTCACACATGCTTTCACAATTAAGAATAAAGACACAAAGGCAATAGTCAACAGAGTACATGCTAAATACTTGAGACCACTTTGCCTGATTTAATTAAAGTTCATATCTATCATACATTTACATATTTTTAAATTCTGTTTATTGTGAATAAGCATGGAATATCAGGAATATTGCCCAACAGTTGCGCTACTGATCTAAATTTTCTGAAGGACTACCTTTTTCTGCCTTATTTCTCTTTTCACTCTTGTCAACTTCTTCCTTGCTTGTCAAGTTATGTTCACTGATATCCTTAGTCACAGTTTGAGGGATACATCTAGAAGGAACCTCTACAGAAATTCTTTTGCCAGAACAGGCATAATGCCAACTAGAACTGCAGGTCACACACTTGCTTGTAGCTACAGGTTGTGTCTGGCATGGAATTTATCCTTTGTCTTCTTCAACCATGTTTGTAGGAGCACCCACTCTACGCTGATGTGAACCAATGGCCAAACCGGTTTCAAGCTCCTGCCAAATTGTTGCCATTACCAGGATACAGCGAGCTCACATACGCTGCTTGTAATGATCCAAGGAGCTCCAACACATGATGGGTGTGAGAGAGAGGGGCTAAACTAACTAAGTTTGGCTCCCATCCTGGTGCAACAAACCACCAGGATGCCATCCAGTGCACAACTGGGATGGCCGCTTGGAGAGGGGACCATAGGGAGGACACTGGGGATAACTGGGGAAAGTAGGCAATCAACCCCATTAGAATCAGGCTGGTGAGCAACCAGGGAGTGTAAGTAGGAGGAGGGGAGGCCACCTTGGAGGACCCAGGGGGTACCACATTCTTCTGAACCATGGAGGGGAGAGGAGGTGTGGGGGGCACTACCTCTTCAGAACTAGGCAAAGCAAGCTCCACGACGTCCAGGTCAAGGTTGTCACACGTCAGGCTCTTAACCACAGCCTCTCCAGAAAAGAGAAGACTGCTGGGGAGGTCCCAGAGACTGGCAGGATTGCTACCTACCAGACAGACCAATGAGGAGATTTTCCCCCACAGGTCAGGGGAGGTGGACCACAGAAGCAAGAGAAACGGATCCAGGGAAAAGACAACATATTTAAGAGCCGACAGTATCATAGAAAGAACAAGCACAAAATTTGGGGTAGGATGGTATAGTTTCTGGAGAAAAAGGAGAGAAAATGGCAAGACTAGGGTAGTCTTTGGCAAATCCTTGGGAAAACAGCAGAACAGGTTTGGGTAGCCTCACTGTTGTCTTGGGGCCCTTGGATTATAACTTCAAGCAAAAGCGGGTTTGAAAACAATGATTTTTAAAGGAAAATTCAAGATAATAATAGAAATTATTGGAAAATTCAATTGAAATTTTGAGCTTCAAACTTTGATTTTGAAAGCAAGAGCAAAAGAGACGACAACTAAGTGAAAGAACACTTGTACAAGGAGCCAGAAGAGAAGCTGGACTCAAAACCAGCTGGCTAAAGGTAAGCTTAGGGCAGGGGCTACACTCTAATATTTTGAGCTTTAGGGACACAACTGGTTCCAGGCAACTCAAAATTAAGAAAATTAAGGTGCAGGTGACTCCAAAATTTAATGTAAGTGGAAAATAGACAAGCAGGGGACTGAAAGTCCCCTTGCTTGGTTAAAAGGAATGGATTGCAAAAAACTGGTCACATGACAGTTGGGGGTGAGTCTGATTGGCTAGGTACAAAACTTTTCTGGATGGGCTCAGGGGGACTGGAGAGTTTTACTCCAATTTCCAAAATCAAATCTGATTGGCTGGAAGAGATGCCAGACATTTGGGGGTCAACTGGGTTATCAAGCGTCAATGTGGCAACACCTGATTGGGTGGCTCTGATAGTTTTTAAAAACAGACAACACCAGGCTAATAGGTAGTCCAAATTGACCAGGGTTTCTTCCCAGGAAGAAGCAACCAAAGGCAGGGATTCCACAGGATAAGCCAGCACAAACCTCTCATCAACTGTGTGAGCTAAATCATTCAACAAATGAAGGGGTTTGGCGGGCGTTTTGGGACCTTTCTTGGTACAACAGGGAAAGATTGAGCGGTCCAAAGCCAGAGGTGGCAGTGAATTTACAATGTGAAGTTCAATCCAAAAACAATTATCCAAAAGAAAACCCAATCCAGATATAGGGGTATAGCACACAGCCAGAATCAGGCAATCCGCCAGAAAATCTTCTATGTTATCATACATTGAGGGGAATTCTACTTTTGCTATGAAAAGCTGAAAGCAAGCCTCATCAAGACAGTGATTCATATCATAAAGAGTAAATCAAGGAATACTATCCTTAGGAAACATCACATGAGCTCCCAGTAATGCCATTTGGGCAACCACTACACCATAATCACCAAGGTGAAGATTTGAACTTACATGACCAAACGTCACACTAACCCTACGTTCTCAATTATCCTGAGAACTTACCTGCAAGGTATGCTCAAAATCAGGAATAGTGAAAACTTCCACGCTCCAGCTCATAATCACTAACTTGCATAATTGAAATGCAACAAGTTTTTCCGGGACGTCAGTCATAAAATTGGCTGAGACCATTGCGGCATCTAACTCTCTAACTGCGTAGTCAGATAGACAAGCATAGTCATAACCATGGCAATAAGTAGATCCTTTTCTTAACCAAGTTGATATATTGCTCTCTCAATGCAATTTCAAAACTCAAAAGAATAGCTCCTGCAGGATACCTGACATGTTTCAAAAAGACTACACTGGTTTGGCCAATTTCTCAAAATTAGGCTGGCACCGCAAACCAACACCAGAAGCCAAAACATCAGAAGAGACCTTAAAGAAAGACCTGCTGGAGTTCTCTGGTTTTTGAATCACATTCACGTGTTCTCCTAGTTTGAGACCCAGACCCTCTAAATAAGACCAACCTGCCGCGGTATCAATATCTATGGACTCTACCATACCAACTGACATGGCGTCAAATGTAGGGACAACATATAACTTAGAAATGGTTTCCTCTAGTTCACCAAAATATTTAGTGATTTTTTTGATGGGTAGAATACTTCTGTGCCAAGTATCTTCTTAGCTGAACATTGTCCAAGGTCTTCATGTACTCTTTTTCAAGCGCTCTGGCATCTGAAGTGTTGCTTTTGGTATTGCTGATAACACTGTGGTTGTCTGCCATTTTCTTCTTTCTGTATTGTCAAGTCAAGTGGGGGAGTGTGAAATCCCTTAATTTTTGTCTTGACAATTCAGCCATCAATCTATTGATTGTAATTTGAAAAGATATTAAGAATAAATTGATGTTTGGCCCAAACGTTGATGCATCAGCCAAATTGGTGGCACTAAGGCCAAACCGCTCCAAGAATTAAGAATGATCCTTCCCAACCCAAAATCAATGGACCAGTCTGCCTAAATATGATCCAAATCAATTATTCACCTTTGATCAATCCAGCAGTGCGGCAGCACAACCCCAAAATATCCAAGTGCTCCATAGGAGCTGAAAACTTGGCTGTTAATGCACTTAAAGGTGCTCATCCCAATTGTCATAACCACAATAGTGGTTAGTCTATGGTTTAACCCAGTTCTGTCCATATTGGCTGGGGTTGAACCCCAAAAAAACTCCTTGATATATTTTATATGTGTTATTTTATTATACTCTGTGATGGAGTAGATCCCACCCACAAGACATGGGATGGATGTACTGGTTTTCAGAAAGAAAGCCAAAATAGCACTTTGACTTTACATTTGGCATCACGCTCTCCTTAGGACGAGGTCAGGGGCAGAAATGATGCAATAACAATAACTCTGCAATGGAGCATTGGGCAAGATGCCTTTTGGGATAACACTATTCAGTAAAACCCCAATACATAGGCTGGTTCAGCCCTAGGATTCCTGGGTCAACTGCCCATGAGATAAAAATCCTATAAAAGGATATTTTTCTAACAATAATAAAAGATTCAACTCTTGCTCTCTTCAACTTTACTCTTTATTAAGGTTTTATCTGTGTTTAAAGATAGTAAGACTGTGTTTTGGTCTGCCTAGATAAGTAAAAGGTACTTTTGAAGCTAGTAACTGTGTATTGACATCCTTAGTCCTCATACAAGGAATCAATACTCTCTTCCCTAACAGTGAATCTATCAACTTTCCTCTTTCCAAAGTTGAGACCATAGGCGTCAGGATCATTAACGTCTGAGTCATCCATGTCAGAGTTGTCAGAGATATTGTGAAAAAGAAGCAGAATGGGAGGAGCCTCAGTGTTAGCAGGCTCAGAGTTGGCTATAGAGGGGGAAATTGACGGAGACTGGGAAGAATTTTCAACCAAGAGTGTCTCCACCTCTAGGTTAACTGTTCTTTTCTCGCCTGTTCTTTGGGATCAGCTCCTTCAACCCAAGGATTGGTTCAGACTCAAGAGTGGTGACCTATCTGGCCATAGTTATGGAAACCTTGGCGTCTAGGAGGGTTCTGAGAGTTCATACTGAGGATGTGAGGGCCACAGGAAGACAAACCAGAATTAGAGGCAGCTCAATTCTCCTGCACAAATTCTCCAGAATTGGTTAAGTGCATATCCTGCAATAGTGTCTTTATGCTCTTCAATGAGGAAAACATGACCTTGTGAGCCTTAAAGTGGAGACACAGAAGCTGATTAACCTTAAGGGCTTGAGCGCAAGCCATGTAAGCTTTTGGTGCCATTAGCTGTCTGCTTTTTATCAATTGTTGTCCTTCCATGTAGAATCTATCTGTGAATTCAGCTAGGGTCTCCTTTGGTTTGAAAGCAATGTGCATGGAAGCCTCTTTTTTCACCTCCAAACTAAGGTTGCCACCAAACTTATTGATCAAAAGCTGTTTGATTTCTGCACAAGTCTCAATGGTGGGCAGTCTGGTACTATTACCTCTTAAAAGGTCAGGTGCAGGCAGGTTAGAATGTGTTCCTTCTTAACCTCATCAGAGGCTCTTCTCATGGCAGTTTCATATATAGTTAGGAAAGCTGCAATGATAGAAGTTTTGGGGTCAAAGACTTGCTTAATGATAGGCTTGAAATGTGCTTTGGGAGTTGGACCACCATTGTTGCTATCAAGTACATTTATGCGCAGGGAGAATTCTGCTTCAGATTTGAAGGGGGGCTTTCTGGCCCACAGCTGACAAACACTCTCTTCAAGAGTAGTCAAGGTCTCAGCAGTGCAGGCACCTGTATTATTGGCTAAGGTGGTCTGTTGCTCAGTAACGTCTAGTTGTTGGCCCTGTGTTGTTACTATTGTGGAAAGCTCAGCCAGTTGAGAGGTAAGGAAAGGACCCACTGAGAGGCATGGGGCAAACCTGTCATTTACTGAATCAATTAATTCACTTATTTCTTGTATGTATTTATCAAGATCAGAGTGGTACCGTTTTGAGTGGTCCACCTCATTAGCTAGAGCAATCAACTCTCTAGCACATTGGATTCAGGGGGCTCCTGGCAGGCCAGGGCAATCCTGACTGCAAGTAGACACTTTCAGCTCTTTAATGGCATCCCATATTCTCTGTTCTCTATCCATCAGATTGTCAGATGGGGGAGAAGGGGGAACATCTGGCTTGGCTGTAGACAACTCATTCACTTGAGTCTGAAGCTTGGCAATGGCAGCAGCAGTGACAATCATTTCATGATCAAATTCTTCACTGAGCTTGTGAAAGCCTTTGGCAGCAAGGTCTGCCACCTGTTGTTGTTGATCAAAGGAGTGGGCCCTGAACACATTGAGCTGCTGCACAAGTCATTCAAAATTGGTAATATAGGCGTTCAAGGTAGAACCTAATTGGGCTTGCCAGGGCTGTTCTAACTGGTGGAACTCATGTAAGCATCCCCCAATGTATTCAGGAATGGACTGGCACATTTGCTTGATGGAGTTAACCAAGCGGGTTTGGGAGATGACAGAGTTGCACTGATTGTCTGACACCAAGGAAAACAGGGAGTGGATCCACTGTTAATACACAGAAAACTTATTCCAATGATTAGTGACAGCAGCTTGTAGAGACAAAATCTCCTGAACGTGGAGCCCTAACACCATTTGATAGTGGGCTAAGGCAGGTTGTACAAAGGAAGACAATAGATGTTCAGTGGAGCCAGTTGCTGAGAGGAGATGCTGTAGAAATTGTGGAGCCACATCAATTTGTAGTATTCTGCTTGACTGAACTGTAACTAGAGGTAAGGGATGGCCCCATTACGGGCTATCCCAAGGGCTACTGCCATGACTTGGTATAAGTAAGGGGTACCCAAAGGGTAGGCCACTAGGCAGGGACCACTCCCAAGGTTCAGTACATTAGGGACAATAGGTGGGTCTGCAATGTCTTCCTCAATAGGAGAACTGGTGATTTCAGGTGAAGTTGACTCTTTTATAGAAGGAGGCAAAGGACCTGAAAACTTGGTTGTAAAAGGGATAACCAAAGGCTTACAGCCCCTGTAGTGAGCACCATTTTTATTATGTTCTGAGGCGCAGCACAGACACACAACGGGAAATACTGACCTTAGGATTGGATTCATACTAAGTCTTGGTTAGTTGCAGGGAAGGCAATTGGTTTACCTTGTGGCCCTTATTGAATAATTTCTACTAGACATGGCTAGAGAGGCGCCAAAGTACTTGGAGACACAAAGACAAAAATGTGAATAGAACTTAAATTTAATTGGGTAAAAAGATTGGGAAGATATACTGTATAGCTTTACCACAAAACAGTACATGGACAATAGGATCACTTGCCACAAGCATGAGTGGGGCAAGTGAGTTGCGCAGAATCAGGAAACCAAACAATTGTATTTCCCAGTTCAGATACAGACTCATTTCAAGGGGCAAAAGCAAAAGAGAGAGATTCATCCTTGAAATAACCCATTGAAGGTGAAATCAAAACATGGTGAATGGCGGCATTCACAACAACAGGAATTGAGGAGACCAAATAAAAGGTAAGAGTGTATATGACTAGTACTAACACTTTGAAATGTAGAAAGCTTCAATACTGAAGCAAACAAACAAAAATATAAGTAAAGCCAACAGCTTTAATGTGGGTAAAGAATGAGCAAGCAGGGCTCAAAAGTCCCCTGTCTTACTTTAAGGGAGGACACTTGAGTTTGGAGGGTCACCTGACCCAAGGGTAAAATCTGATTGGCCAGGAAAGAATTTTTGTAGGGACAATTCAGGGGGTTTGGCAAGTTTCTCAATAATTTCCTGTTTGACATTTGATTGGCTGCATCCTAAAGAATGCTTCAGGTGGATATCAACTCCAGCTACATTGATTCTTGTTAATTTGGCAGAATTGCACCCAGACTGGTTATCTTGCAATTGCTTCAAATGTGGACAAAACCAAGCCAGCAAGTAATCAAAATTGATCAGAGATTTTTACCAGGTAGGAACAGAAATCAGGGAGTCAACAGATGCTGCCTGGGAGGGGTAGGCTAAAAAAACCTCTCATCAATTGTGTGTGCTAAATCATTTAGCAAATTCAGGGGTTTAGCAGTAATTTGGGAGGATTTTTTTGGTGCAATGGGGAAACATTGTTATATCCAAAGCCAAAGGGGGAAGTAATTATACAGAAGGGTTGTTAGTGTTCCCAGTTATATCCTGCTAGGAAGCTGTATTTGTACTTACTGTCAACTTCTTATTGGCTGTTGAAGGGTTATTCTTAAGCTGGGCCCCATTAGAAGGCCCTGATTTGTCATTTAAGGGGATTAATTCACTATTCTTGTCCCAGGGAAGCTGGCAGGGGCTTTTGGGGTCATTTGGCAGCCCAGGCCCCAATTCCCTGGTCTCAGAGGGGGTGGTCCAATTGAAACCTTTTTTTGGTGTTGGAATGGTTTACAATTGTTCCCAGGTTTGGCTCTTGTCAGGGTTTGATTCTCCATTTAGTGTTAAATTTTTCTTAATTCAATAAATGCAATTGGCTTTGCAACCAATTGGTGGCACAATTGCTTGGTTGTAAGTAATGATCATATTTAACATAGGGTTTTGTTGGGCCCATTATGGGCTCTGAAAATACAAAACAATCAAGGATTTTTAATCAGCCAAGAAATTGAGCAACCAAACAATTGCCATTTTGCAGTAGCAAAAATTTGTGTGGCTCAAATTAAAATGAAAGTCAAAAGTGCCACTTTGAAGCACTTATTGATCAGCTTGCTTTCAACTACTCAAACATCTGGATTTCAAACCAAAAGCCACAGCCACCAAAGACCATGAAACCATCTAAATAATGACATAAGAACTATATGAATCACTATTCTTGCTTAATTCTCCAAGTAATTATAAAGACAAGGAAGAAAAGCCTTCCTCATTGTTGACATCATTTTAATAAAAAAAACTTATACAACAGGGGGATTTATTTTTTGCAGGAATTTATTATTTTGAACCAATATTTATATAATATTTGCATCAATAAGGGAATATTGCCAACATAATTCTCTCTTTTTCAGGTAAACTCTATGCTGCCCAAGGTGATCAAAATCCAATCCCAATGAAAGAGAATCATACTGTCCCTCTCTCTCCTGAGGTCTTTCACATCCAAGATTTTAGCAAGATAGGTTTTGCCTATATCACTGTGTTGGGGTTAGCAGATCAAGTCATCCCCCACACTAGTACATGAGGTTCATGGGCCACTGCTATAACTACTTGGAGAGGATTTCCCCTATTGTGTATATGGCCTTTCAGGACCAGCCTGCCCTCCTGTTGGGAGGGCAACTGGACTCTAGTATGGGCCATATCAGTATCCAATATAGATCATTACAGTTAATGAATGTTATGTTCCCATAAACAAACAGAAGAAATGTGTTGCCCCAAAATCCCAGGTGCAACACCCTTTAAAACCAAGTAAATTTAAATTTATTTTCTACAAAAAATAGTATATTTCTATTAAGCCAACATTTGAGCGTCAAATAGCCCAGTCTTATTTGTTACAAGGCCGATTCTTCGAAAGGGTTTAAACTCTTTATAAAAGATATTAAAATTAGCTTAAACCCTGTCCTAACAAGAGTAAAATTCAATTATAGAAGCTATTTTGAAAGTGACAATGTGAGGTAGTGTTGTTTGTGAGGATTGCATAGATTTTGAAGTGAGTAGAGTCATCCATGGCATATTGCTTTTATTTCCATTGAATATTTTAGACCAACTTTATTTATAAACAAATGTATAGTCGTTAAGAGCCTTGTATCGCCATCTTTGAAATAAAAACGTAAGGAAAATTTCAAGTCAAGGGGTGCGCTAGATTGGCTGAATAAGACTAGTTTGATAAAATATCGACAGTTAGGAAATTACCGAGCAGCAAAAAGTGATCTTATTGGCTGCAAATTAATCGTGTATAATGAAATATTCTAATTTAAAATCAAATTTAGTTTTATCAGAACTTTTCAAAAAAGTATAAAAATAGAGGGGATGTGTTTAAATATTTGTTGTTTATTTACCCTCTATATTATCCAGAGCTGAAGAGGGAAATGCACCGACTATCAAGCGCAGTGGAATTAAATCCTTTTGCTTGAGTAAACACTTGTAAATAAAAAGCGTAAAATCTAATTCGACAAACTACAACTCAAAATGAAAGTTTCGTTTATATTTCACTCTGTTGGCACAGCCCTTGCTTCAATCCAGACAAGTGAAGTGCTTGAAATCCTTGAGAATAAAGGATTCACACCCACCAATATTGGGGTTGACGCTGTTGCAACTGACTATAGCCTGAAGCAAAACTCATCAGATACAATCAATGAAGCAATCCATTATGCTTCTTATGCTGGAGCAACGGCCTGCTCTTTGAAAAAGCTTAAAAGCTGGAACTGCAACCATTGTAAGAAGTTAGGAAACGTCACTCTTGGGGCCCTCATCCAGGATCCTCGATTTGATACACTTGCCATCGTCACCACCGACTTTACACGCAAAGAGATCGTCCTCACTTTTCGTGGTACATCCAACTTGAAAAACCGGATCCAAGATTTTAAGTTATTCCCGACAGATTTTCCAGGGGTTAAGCTTGCCCGTGTCCATACCGGCTTTAAAGAATGTTCTGACGGTCTTGTCAGCAAGTATCTATTTCAAGCCAAGCGTCTTCTCCAGCAGCCAGAATTCAATGTAGTGGTGACGGGCCATTCACTTGGCGGAGCAATTGCGGTTCTTGCCGCTCTTCGCATCCAAAGTGCACTTGAACTTCGCTGGAGCCGCCTTAAAGTATTTACCTATGGGGAACCAAGAATTGGAAATGCATACTTTGCCAGTTATGTCAACTCCCTTCCCCTTTACATCATCAGAGTAGTAAACGAAAACGATCTCATCCCACATCTCCCTCCCTCCCTCCTCCCTCGACTACGTCCATCACACTGAGCTGTACATCAACCACGGTGTCGCAAGACTTTGCACCAGAAAAACCTCCAAAGACCCAACATGTGCTCTCTCACGCTTCAAGAGCCTTGCTCTTGAAGCCCATGGTGCTGTTCTGGGGATTTCCATTGCCAAGGAAGCTTGTTTTTGATTCAATATATAACAGCCTACTCTAAAATCCTCATGTGCCTCGTCGTTTAATTATAAATGCACCATATTAATTTGATTCAACAGTTGAAAATATTGCAAATAAAAAAGCTAAATACAAATATAAGTTCTAGTTATAAAATTACATACTGAATATGGTTAGCATAGTGATACTAATCTGTTTAGAATGCGCTTTTGTAAAAAATCTGATTTCTTTAAAAGTTGGACTCTGTAAACTATAGCTTATTAACTGCAGCTATTGTATGCTAGAAAATGCCAGTGTTTACCTTCAATCCCATGCTCTACTAGTTGGTTAGCCATCCTGAGGTTGGGTGCTTGGAAGGGCTAGCTACAAGAGTACCTCTAACTTCAGGAGATCAGAGTTTTTATGTCATAAAAGGGTTTCATATAACAAGATGTGGGATAACAGAATATGTGAAGATGTTGATATTAAAGTAAGAAAGGCTCAGATAGCCCATCAGAATGTTACATGGCACAATTAAGGGAGCATATGGTTTATCCACATTTGGCATATATAGAATAGTTTGTGGAGAAACATAAAATACTCCAGCTTGGGTGGTACTTATATGTAGGGGCTTTGGGATGTATTTTTGGCCCTTGGTAACAACCCAATAGTATGGTTCTTGAAGAATTCTGAAAGGTATGTCTGTTATATCAGAGGCTTAATAAAAGCTTTAAAAGTTGTCGTGATAAATCACAATCTTGTTTCAAGGAATATAGCAGCAATTGTCAAAATTGCAGGTTCAGCCCCCGCCAAGGCTTTCACAAAAGGCCCCTTGCCACTAAATTTTTCTATCATGATGCATGTAACCAAAAGCAGAAGTCAACTAAAGTTACTAAACATGGAAAAGTCAATAACCCAAATCCAGAGCAAACTTGATTTAGCGCTTGACTCATTAACAGATCAAGCTGCCCCCTACACATCCAAGACAATTGGTCAGCAGATGTATTATTCTTTTTAAAGAACTCATCCATACTTTATAATCTCTCATATTAAAAATATAGATAATATCTAGTTTTTAATATTTTTCCTTGTAACTTTGCTAATAAAGCACTATTACATCCCACTTTTTAATTCAGGGGTTCTACTTAGGGCTTGAGCTGTAGAAGCATTCACAATAGCTAAAAAGTTATACAGTAGTCTTAAAAGCTATGACAACAACCAAAAATACTTCAGATTTTGTCAGGATACCAGGAGTACTGTGGAGCTCCAGCAGGTGAGGGAGGAGTTGAAGCAGGTACTGGCATGGCCCACCAGATGATGGATCTAATTTTACCAGGTAGGAAAGGGCCTTCCCAACCACAGCCAAGGTCCAGTTGCTGGCAAGGCAGAGTCAATCAATCCCGTGAGCGCAAGGTAAAGCACTCCCAGAAATTGACTACTCTGGCAAGTGGCATCAGAAGTGGGGGGTTGAGATGGTTGGTTTGGGTGTTGGGGGCAGTTCCATGGGGACCAAGTAGGTGGCAGGATTGTTGTACTTCCCATTGAAGATCAAAGGGTAGATGGTGATTGCTTTGCCGGCATGGACAATTTGGTAGGGTTCCTTGGGATTGTTTGGGTGGGTGTACCACTGCAAGTCTTCCAATGTCCAGGGTTTGTGGTCAGGATTGGCGGGATACTCTGTGAAATGCATAGGGCCAAATGGAGCGTTGGGTGGGCAGTAGTAGTCAAAGGCTTTGGTTTTATCAACTGGAGTCTGACTATCTATCCCATTAGATGGGTACTGAAGCTTGGGTGTATGCAGATGGAAGAGTATCAAAAATAGGTATGGAAACAGATTGGTGAATCAAAGGTTCATAACAACTTTATTTGGTAAGGATGCCAATACAGAACTTTTTCAAGTGCTTCTGATTTATATACTTACTCACATGCAGGTGCCTCTGGGTATTCTTCTGATGCTATCTGTGTGGCAAGGCTTGGCATCTCAGATTCTTCTGTTTTATTGGCTGCTTCATGGTTATTTTTGGGGTTTTCAGGAACAGTTGTTTGGCTTTTTGATGGTCCATCTTGGCTTGGCTGGTCATTGATTTTGGCAGGTTTGTCTTCTGGGGTTTTGGGGTTTTTTTTTCCAACTTGATCACCATTTTTAGACTGGCTTGACAGGCTCTCTTGAGACCAAAGAACTTGATTAAAAAAGGGGTCCACAATTGGGGACCCCAAATTACTTAATGGAGGGTGGGCTTGATCTGGGTTTACTGGGCAGCTAAAAATAGCCTGCCCAGGCCCAGCCAAACCCACCAAGGCTTGGGCTTAGCTTTTGGGGCCCAAAGCGGGCCCTCAGCTACCACCAGGGCAGGAATGGTTCCTGCACCTGGATTCACTTCAAAAAGGAAAAATCCAGGTACAGGCAAATCTCCCCCGCCTGCTAGCCCCGCCTGGTGGCTAGGAGCGGGTTCAATTCCCGCCTGGGGCCTCAAAACTGTTACTTTTGTAACACTATCCCCTTCTAAACCAGACTTGGCTTTCTTCTTCTCCCAATATTGGCAGAAAGCATCAGCTGCGTTGGCAAGGTTGTCAGCTGGTTCCCAGGTGCTTTCCTTGGGTGGGTATCCTAGCCATTTGACGTAGTACTGTGGCTTACGGTAGTGGGTGCAGTTGCCATGTATATACTCTACTTCATGTTCAAGGGATCTCCCTACCAGGATGGGCAGAGGGGCAGTCTTCAGTTTCTGGTGGGGTAGGGACGTTCTGTTTTTTTTGAACAGCAAGGATTGATGGAATATGTCATGTATTTTCCAGGTGTCAGGTAACTTCAGACAGTAAGCTACTTTGCCTACTTGGCCCGTGATCTGGTAGGGGCCGCTTCTTTGATGAGCTAGCTTCTGGCATGAACACATTTAGGGGTATGTTCCTTGAGTCTAGATAGACCTCATCCCCAATCTCTAGTGGCTTTCCAGGGGTGTACTTTCTATCAGCAAAGGCTTTGTAAGTCTGTACTGCGTGAGTTAGGTTTTAGGAGCAGGTCATCTGGGTTTTATGGATGTGTTCCATCCAGGTTCTACCCGCTTTGTTAGACTCCTGGTTTCCAATCTTGGGGTTTCAAGTGGGATCAAATCCATAATTAGCTTTGAAGGGGGACATCCCGGTGGACGCATAATCTTTGCTATTGTAAGTGTATTGGGCTGTGGATAATAAGTCTGCCCAGTTGTCTTGATTGGTGTTTGCGTAGCATCAGAGGTACTGTTCCAAAATCTGGTTTACCTGTTTGGTTTGGCCGTTGGTCTGGGGGTGATAGGAAGTGGAAACACATCTTTTGATTCCTAGGTCTTTCATCACTTACGCCCAATAATGAGATGTGAACTGTGGTCCTTGGTCTGTCACTATTTCCTCTGGGGTTCTGTGTTGGGTGAGTATTTGGTCATGAAAGTATCAGACAGTTTCAGCAGCAGTGCAATGGGTAGTGATGAGGACAAAGTAGGCCATTTTGGTGAAATGGTCAACCATCACCAGAATTGCATTGTAGTCTTTGGAGGGTGGGAGTTCAACTATGTAATCCAGGGATACCAATTTTCAGGGGCCTGAAGGGATGTCTAGGGGGCAGAGGAGGCCTTCTGGCTTAGAGCGTCTTGTTTTGGTACGCCCTCATGTTTCACAGCCCTCAATGCAGTTGATAACATCTGCGTCTATCTTAGGCCAAAAGTAATTCCTTTTGATACTTTGAAGGGTTTTGTGGCAGCCTGGGTGGTCAGCTAGTTCCAAGTTGTGATAGTCCTTTAGTACAGAAATCCAAGCTAATCCTTCTGGTACATGGATTCTTCCTTGGAACAGTAGGGTGGTTCCTTTTAGTGAGTAATCTCTTTTGTGCAGGGGGCTGTCTAGTTGTGTTGAGAGTTCTAAGACCATAGTTTTGGCAACAGGGTCCTTTGCCTGGGCTTCTAATATGTCCAATTTCTTAGCAACAATTTTCAGGTAGTTTAGCTGTATTTTTCCACTGGTTGTATCCAACAGGGTATAAGTGTTGTGATCTCTTAACTTGGTGGAGGACAGGATCAGGTTGGCTCTTCTACTTAGGGCATCTGGGACAATGTTTACTTTGCCGGGTTTATAGTCAATTTCTAGTACATAGTCTGCCAGTTCTAGGGCCCATCTTGCTTGTTGTTGGTTAAGCTGATGTAGTTTGAAGAAATAAACCAAGTTTTTGTGATCTGTTAGGACCTTTACTGGGTGCTCAGTGCCACATAGGTATCTGCACTAGTGCTTCAGGGTCTTCATTATAGCTAGCATTTCTTTATTGTATATAGGGTAATTTCCTTCAGCAGGGATCATCTTTTTGGAGTAATATGCTAAAGGATGTAGCATACCATCCCCTTCTTCCTGAAGAAGCACCCCTCTCAGGGCAAAGTTGGAAGTGTTGGTTTCCAGGATGAACGGCTTTGTGTGGTCAGGCATGGCTAACACAGGCGCAGAGGTGAAGGCTAACTTCATGGCTTCTAAGGCAATAACAAAGCTGGGGGTCCACTTAAACTGGACTTTGTCTGAGCAAAGGCGGGTCAGGGGCAGAGTAATATGAGAAAACTTTTTGATGAAATCTCTACAGTAGTTTTCTAGCCCCAGGAAACTCCTAACATCTTTCCAACAGGTGGGGGTGGGCCAAGCTGTGACCACATCCACTTTATCTTAGGCCATGGCAAATCCACCAGTTTGTACTACGTAGCCCAAGAATTCTACCTCAGGTTAGAAGAACTCACACTTCTTGAGTTTGAAGTAAAGGTTAGTTGCTGCTAGTTTCTCTAAGATAGGGTCCAGGTGGCGGAGGTGGTCTTCATGTGTTTTGCTATATATCAGAATGTTGTCAAGATATGCCACACAGAATTGGTCCAGGTATTCTCCAAGGACCAATTTAATAATCCTCTGGAAAGTGCTAGGGGCGTTCATAGCCCAAAAGGCATGACCAGGTATTCATAGAGTCCATATCAAGTTTTGAAAGCCATTTTATATTCATTGCCTTCTTTTATTTGGATTTGGTTAAAAGCATCTTGGAGGTCAATTTTAGAGTATACTTGTGCTCTAGTCAAGGCATCACATTGGTCATTGGCATTAGGTATGGGATATTGGTTTTTTACTGTGATTTTGTTCAGCTTCTGGTAGTTTACACAAGGTCTCATTCCCACATCTTTCTTCCCAACAAATAGTAGGGGGAAGAGCATGGGGCCTTTAAGACTCGGATAAATCCTTTCTTGGTCATGTCTTCAATGTACACTTTCAAGGCCACCTGTTCTTTGTGGTTGCAACTATAGATGGGGCTGTGGCTGGGTTGTGTATCAGGGAGTAAGTTAATGGCGTGGCTGTAGATAGAGTGTTCAGGTAGTTGAGTTGCCGCCTTTTTGCTGAAGACACTGGCCCATTTCTTGAGGGCTGAGGGCAGCTTCCCTGAGCAAGGGTCCAATTGCAAGGTCATGAGTTTGGTGGGGGGTACTATGTGTGGGCTTGGCTGAATGGGTACAGTGTCAGGGTTAGGTCCTTTTCTCAGGGTTATGGTTTGGTCATGATAGTTCAGTATTGCACCATGCTTGTCAGCCCAGGAGTCTCCAAGTATCAATGGGTGTGGCAATCCTTTCAACAAGATAACAGTCAAGGGGTAGATGTTTTGCCCAATCTTCAGCTCAAGGTGTTGGTTAAATTCTTGGCCAATGTCAGTTGAACTGTTTCCCATAGTGACTTGGAATTGAGTATCTGAGGGGGTGAGTTCCAGCTTGGACGCTAATGCAGGGTCAATGAAACTTTTGTCAGCCCCTGTGTTTAAGAAAGCCTTTTTGTGAAATACTTTATCTCCCACTTCTAGGGTCACTATAATATACTTATAAGACTGAGAGGTAGTGTTTAATTGGGCAAGGGAGCCTGAATTTTGGTTTCTTCTGGGACAGGCCCTGGTCTGGTGTCCTGCTTCATGGCAGTGGAAACACAACCCGTCTCTGTAATGTTGTTGCAACTCCTTGGGTGTCATGGCTGGTCTGGCCGAAGTGGGGCTTCTGGCCATCTGGGTGTTGCAACCAAGTTTCTAGACTTGCCTGCTAACTTATTTACAATACACAGGGGGCGCTTGATGAGTCGCCCCTTGACGTATCTAACAACATGAACTAATCTGATGGCAATATTGAATGACAGGTACTTCATCCTAATTAGGAGCGCTACCAATTTGACTTACTAATCCCTGCACAAGTTATTCCTTGGCTTTGAACCTTACATGGAACTTCCCATCATGCCACCCCCATGTGGCCTTATGGCTTTCTCCATATGGTATATTAATCACAATATTCTACAATAAACAATACCTTATTCTTATTATTCTTTCCTTTTCTATTGGACTGTTGTCTTCCCCAATTCCAAATACTGAATCCTCATTGGTTCAGTTGCAACAGTGGTAGCAGCAGTAGGTTTAAAACCTACCTAAAACTAAATCCCCCAAGAAATGACAGTGTACGGGCTGTATGGCTACTCCCCAATAAGAGAATTTCCTGCCAATCCCCAAGGGGGACATACCTGATGGGTACATCATCTATCAAGACCAGCTAGTTCTCACCAGCGTATACAATTGACTCCACCTCAGGCAGCGTGACGCCAGCGTCACCCTGCCCCAGTCAGACCTGTCCCAGCGCATGCTCAACCTTCAGCTAGAATCCTTTGCTGGTGGCGTCAAAGGGGCCAACATTATCAGTTGGCTCCAATCTACTGAAAACCACCTCCGCATCTGTCAGGTCCCTGAGCCCATGTGGGTTGCCACTGCGTCTGGTTGCCTCACGGGGCCGGCTGCTGTGTGGTTCACCAACTGGGCCAGTCAAGAACTTGACGTTACCTGGGCGGCATTCCAAGATGCCACCAAGTCCCGCTACAGTGAAACCTTCTCCCCCATTGTTGTGGGAACTCCTCTTCTAGCAATCAAACAAACTGGTTCTGTTCCTGAGTACCTTGCATCCTGGTAACAAGATCTTGCTTCCACCCCCAAAGCCTTGACCAACAGAAATGCAATGCTACTCACTCTCATCATCAATGGGTTAAAACCTCATATCTGCAAGTGGGTCCCCGTAGGTTGCTGCACCTCCATTGATGACTGCTACAAGGCCATTGTGGAGGCTAACAACCAGGCCTCAATGGACTTCCACTGTACCAGTGACACTATATCCCAATCATGTAAAACACCTGGCAATGGCCAAAATCAAGTAGGCTGCCACCAGCCCCATCAGCAGGATAATGGGACTAAACGCCCCTGCAAGGGGGATCTTCAGCTAGCGCAAATCAAGGATAAGGGAAAAGCCTGGGGGTTATAGCAACAAGAGGCCTTGCAACCCCACCTGACCCATCCTCTCAGTCCCTGCTTGAAAAAATCCCTGCAACTACAACATTCACAAAGTTGAAACCCTGGACGTCTTTCAAGTCCACAGTGATAACCCTGTATTGCAAGAAAGTCACTCCTCAAATAAAGTAACACACTTGTCCTATCCCTTCTGTTTCCATGGGAACACCCACAAATTACTGGTAGATACCAGGGCCAACCACACTATGGTGGACCAGGTGTTTGCCAACTCTCAGCAATTGGACTGAGTGCCCAGCAGGTTCAAAGCAGTACAAGTAGCTGACTCCCGCAGAGTTGCAATCACCCACAAGACAGTACCCTTCTCTGTGAGAATGGGTAACGTCCAGGTTAAGCTCTCTGGGCCAATCATGACAGGGATCAGCCACAACGTAATTGCTGGCCTCAACTGGCTTTGGCACAACTGTCCCTACATCAATTGGGATACCTCTGTCATTACCCTCAACAGAAATGGGGTGGGGTTCCATATCTACCCTGTAGAAATGAGCAAGTTACTCCACAATACTGTGTTTGTCAGAATAACAGAGACAGACTTGTAGAATTTCAAGGGGGGGAACTAGACTTTAACCAATGCTCAGTCAAAGTTATCCACACTGAACTGTCTGCAGTCCCTCCCTTGACCACCTCACCACCACCAGCGCTTGCTGCACTCCTTGAGGAGTACAAGGACGTATTTGGTGAGACACTTGAACAACTACCTCCTCTCTAGGAGATCCAGCACACTGTAAAACTTCAAGGATTGTTACCTAAAGCACAACCATTATACCATCTTACACCAAAGGAAGATGAGACCCTCCACCAGCACCTTGTGGATGTGCTCAATAAGGGCTTCATTTGCCCCTTGCTCTCTTCATACAGGGCGGCTCTCTTCTTTGTAGCTAAGAAGGACAGGTCCCTTTGCCTGGTGACAGACTACTGCGCCCTAAATGAGGTGACAGTTAAGGACAAGCACCCCCTGCTGCTGATTGACAACCTGTTTGATACACTTGCAGGTGTGAAGGTCTTTAGCAAGATTGATTTCACTAAAGGGTACAACCAGGTCCGCATTGCACCAGGGGATGAGGCAAAAACTGCCTTCTGCACACTCTGCAGGTTGTTTGAGTGTTGCGTATGAACGTCAGAATGACCAACGCTCCCTCCACTTTTGCCATGTTGATGAACAAAGCATTTGAGGACCTGATTGGAAAATGTGTGGTTGTGTACCTTGACGACATTATTGTCTTCAGTCAAGACCAAACCACATACCTCCAACACCTCCATGCTATCCTTGACACCCTTTGGAAAACCAGCTAAAAGCTAAGCCCTCCAGGTGTGAGTTCCTCAAGTCTGAGCTGCTATTCCTTGGAACACCATCTCTGCCCAAGGGATAAAGCCCGACCCTGCCAAAATCAAGGCAATCACCAGCATGCCGCCCCCACTGACGTGGCCCAGGTGCAGACATTATTAGACATGGTTGCCTACGTGCACAAGTTCATTCCCAATTGCGGGAAACTGTAAATTCACTGCCACCCCTGGCATTAGACCGCGTAATCTTTCCTGCTGCATCAAGAAAAGCCCAAAAGTGCCAGCCAAACCTCTTCATTCCTTAGAGGATTTAGCACACACAGTTGATGAGAGGTATGTGCTAGCCTACCCTGTGGATTCATTGCCCTTGGCTGCTCCCTCCTGGGAAGAAACATTGGTCAATTTAGACTACTTGTTAGCCTGGTATTGCCCACTTTTGAAAACTATCAGGGCTAGCCAATCAAGAGCCAACACATCAACGCCTGACAGCTCAGTTGAACTCCAACTGCCTAGTATTTCTTCTAACCAATCAAATCAGACCACAGAAATTAGGATGAAACTCTCCAGTCCCTCTGGGTTTATCCAGCAAAGTTTTTCTGCCAGCCAATTGAATCCTAAGCCAACTGTCACATGACCAATTTTCTTGCAATCCATCCCTTTTATGCAGCAAGGGGACTTTCTTCCCCTGCTTGTCTACTTTCCCATTAGATTAAAATTGGGTGTTGCAATTAAAATTTTAAATTTTATATCTGTGGAACCCCCTGTTTGGAGTTCCCCTAGTTTAAAAGTTAAAGTGTCAGTAGTGCTCAAAAAGCTTACCTTGCGGCAGCCCGGTTTGAACCCGTTCTCTTCCTAGACACCCCTAGCAGAAGCTTGAGCGTATAGCTTCTTCTTGGTTTTGCTTTTGCTTTCAAAATACACGTTTGAATCTAAGTTTCATTTAAAAATTCATATAATACTTACTGTAAATTTGAGTTTTTAGTTGATTTCTTTAATCCAAACCCGTTTTCTTAATCTTACGCCCTGCCAAGGCACCCGCGTTTGCGTCCAAGTACCCTGGACTTGTTCTGTTGCTCCTTCTGCCTTTCTTCTTGTGGCTACCCCACCTAGTATAATTTGGTTGTTAACTATCTTAAAAATTATACCATTATCTCCCAAATTTTAAGGAGAACACCACCATGATACTCCCAGCAATTAAATTTGTTGTATTTTCTGTGGCCCCTTTCTTGCTCCTCCTGTGGTTGACCTTGCCAGACCAGTGGTCAAAGATCTCCTCTTCTGAACACCTTGTGAGTGAAGACCCATCTAGCCTCTTAATCCTCCCTGGCGACCTGCTTTATTCTGGGGAGGCTGTAGCGAAAAGCTTGACCTGCAATGACCTAGATTTGGGTAGTGATGATTATGCCTCCCTTGCTCTTGCAGGTGAGGAGGCGCCGTTGTCCCCCTTCTCTGACCTGGAGGAGAGTAGCTTGGTGTTCTCCCATGAGCCTATAATGGCCCCTCCACCCCCACCTGTACACCTTGGTTACTTGCTGGGATGACGCTGATGGCCCTGAATGCATAATTGCCTCAGCTGTCCTCAGTGTCCTCCCTGTGATCCCCCCTTTGAGCGGCTGTCCCAGTTCTCCATTGGGCAGCATCCTGGTGGTTTGTTTTGCCGGAAAGGGAGCCAACTTTAGTTAGTTTAGCCCCTCTCTCTCACAGGAACTAATTGCACCTCTCATTGAGCTCCTCAATACCAAACAGTGCTTCCATTAGACCCCTGTCAGAGATCAAGCCTTTGAGACGTTGAAGCAAAGGCTCACAACAGCACCAGTACTGCAGTTCCCCAATCAAAACCGACAGTACAAACTCAAGACCAATGCCTCTGACAGGGCCATAGGGGGAGTGCTAAGGGTAGAAACTGAAGATGGCGTCTTCCTCCCTGTGGCATATGAGTCCAGGAAACTTAATGACTTGGAACAACGCTACCCCATTCATGATAAAGAATTGGCAGCCATTGTACACTGCATTGAGAAGTGGCGCTGCTACCTGGAAGGAGCTACCTTCCCACCCTGCGTTCTGATAGACCACAAGTCACTTCAGTACTTCAACACGCAGTCCCACTTGACACGCTGCCAAGCAGGATGGGTTGAGCGTCTATCCCCTTACCAGTTGCGCATTGAGTACAAGCCTGGAAAGGAACTTTTCACAGCTGTTGCTCTTTTGCAACTCTACGTAGCGTCCATTATTGGGGACAATGGTTTGGATCCAGATTGGCTCATGCTTTATCTCTGCCCTGAGGCAACTTGCTACAAAGGCCTTAACTTGGTCACCATCTCCAAATTGAAGGACAACAAAAGTCAGTTCACCACTGATGCTGACAATGTCTGCTGTCGGGCAGAGACAGGTGAAAAAACGCCTTACATTCCCACCACGCAACAAGGGGACACAATATTGCACTACTACCAAACCCTGTGTCACATCAGAGGGTGTAACCTCTTTGAGATCATGAAACAAAAGGTTTGGTGGCCGCACATGCGTCAAGACATCTTGGACCTTCTTGAAACATGCATGTTGTGCAAAAAGAACACGTCCAAACCTGCACCCCCCAAGTCTGTCCTGCCCATCAAGGCCATGGAACCCTTTAAGCAGTGGGCCCTCAACATTGTGGGACCACTCCCTGAGGACAGACTGGGAAAGAAGTACATTATCACTGCCATTGACTACTTCACTTGCTGGCCAGTGGCTTGGGCAACAACCAACCACACTGCCACCACCATCACCTGCTTTATTGGCAAGGAAATTGTGGCTTGCTTTGGGCAACCCAAACATCTCATCACAAATGGTGGCCCCAAACTTGTTGGGAATGTCATGAAGGCATACTGTGCCAAGAACGCACTCCAACATATAGTTACAACCCCCTACCATCCCCAAGCCAATGGACACGTGGAATGGTTAAATGGCTCACTGGTTCAATTGATTGCCAAGCTCCCACAAGAGTACCCTAACACCGCATGGACTGAACACCTGCCCACTGATCTACTTATCCTGCAAGCAAGAATCAACAGGGTTCAGCCCCAGCACCCTTGCCTTCAGGACACCTGACAGTCTGACAGGGAATGAACAGGGAAATCTACGGTCCAAGGTTCCTGACAAGCCTCCCCTAGTAACAACTCCATCCCTAGATCAATGGCATGCCAAAGACTGGGAAATCAAGCACAAGCAGATTGCAGGAGGGACAAAGCACCTTGAAGCTAGATACGCTGTAGGTGACCCTGTTTACACCCTCAATCTCAATTCTCCCAAGTTGGAGCCCAACCACCTAGGGCCCTTCAAGATAGCTTCATTCTATGACAATTACACTTATCAACTTGAAAATGCCCAAGGAAACACCAAGCAGCTTCACCATGATTGCTTGTGCCCCTGCCGCGCCATCTTTACACAAAAGCTGTTTGTTTGGACCTTCCCAGACCTTCTGCAGACTCCAGTCTTGGTGTCTGACGGCAAGCAAGGAGCAAGGGGGGTGTTGCAACTGAGTATCTAGACTTGCCTGCTAACGTATCTTACAATACACAGGGGGCGCTCAATGAGTTGCCCCTTGACGTATCTAACAACATGAACTAATCTGATGGCAATATCAAATGACAGGTACTTCATCCTAATTAGGAGCGCTATCAATTTGACTTGCTGATCCCTGCACAAGTTATTTCTTGGCTTTGAACCTTACATGGAACTTCCCATCATGCCACCCCTGTGTGGCCTTGTGGCTTTCTCCATATGGTATACTAATCACAATATTTTACAATAAACAATACATTATATTATTCTGTCCTTTTTTATTTGACTGTTGTCTTCCTCAATTCCAAATACTGAATCCTCCTTGGTTCAGTCGCAACATGGGGTCCATGGGGGCAGCACTGTGGGTTTCTTGGTTTAAGCTTAGTCCTTGGCAGAGCACAATCAGTTCTTCTAATCCAATTGTGGGGTGGTGGTGCTTGAGGAGGTCCTTTAACCCTGGGTTCACGCCTTTTCTGAATAGGATGGCAGCAAATTTGTTGTCCAGCATAACATAGGTCTGTAGTTTGGTGAACTCTTCTACATAGGTCTGAAGTGAGCAGCTGTTTTGCTTGAATTCCAACAGGGTCATGAAGGCAAAGTGACAGGTATTATGATCCTCTCCTGTGGCCATTAGTTCAGCCTTAAAAAGAGCATAGTCTAAGCAAAACTCTACATTGTTGGCAGTGGCTTTGCCAAACCAGTCTAGGGCGTCCCTGGTTAGCATGGATGCCACTCCCAAGACTTTGACTGTGTTGTTGGGATAGGTGGCGGCATTGGCTAGGAAGTGCAGTTGTAGTAATAGCATGGCTCTTCTAGCTTCCTCTAGGCTGAGCTTGCCCATCTGGGGCATGGTCACATTGGAGGTGGTTTGGTTCACAATGATGTTCTGTACGTGGGAGGAGGTTGCTGTGGTTGGGTCTTTGCACTCTGGAGAATCCTTAAAATCATCCAAGGTTCAGGTTGTTCTCTTCCACATGGAGGAGATTTGGTATGATAGCCACAAATAACGGTAATAAGTGATAATCATAAAAACAAACATAAAAGTAGCCCCAAGTGCTAATAACATCTTGGAGCCCAGGTTACCTAGTTTGGGGTGGATTGTCATAATGTCAGGATACCAGGAGTACTGTGGAGCTCCAGCAGGTGAGGGAGGAGTTGAAGCAGGTACTGGCATGGCCCACCAGATGATGGCACCTAACTTTACCAGATAGTAAAAGGCCTTCCCAGCCGCAGCCCAAGGCCCAGCTGCTGGCAAGGCAGAGTCAATCAATCCTGTGAGTGCCAGGTAAAGCACTCCCAGGAATTGACTACTCTTGCCAGTGGCATCAGAAATGGGTGGGGTTGAGATGGTCAGTTTAGGTGTTGGGGTGGTTCCATGGGGACCAAGTAGGCGGCAAGATTGTTGTATTTCCTGTTGAAGATCAAAGGGTAAATGGTGATTGCTTTGCTGTCGCAGACAATTTGGTAGGGTTCCGTGGGAGCGTTTGGACAGGTGTACCACTGCAAGTCTTCCAATGTCCAGGGTTTATGGTCAGGATTGGTAGGATACTCAGTGAAATGCACAGGGCCAAATGGAGCGCTGGGTGGGAGGTAGTAGTCAAAGGCTTTGGTTTTGTCAACTGGAGTCTGACTATATATCCCAGTAGATGAGTACTGACGCTTGGGTGTATGCAGATGGAAGAGTAACAAAAATAAGTATGGAAACAGATTGGTGAACCAAAGGTTCATAACAACTTTATTTGGATAGGATGCCAATACAGAACTTTTTCAAGTGCTTCTGATTTATATACTTACTCACATACAGGTGCCTCTGGGTATTATTCTGATGCTATCTGTGTGGCAAGGCTTGGCATCTCAGGTTCTGCTATTTGGTTGGCTGCTTCATGGTTATTTTTGGGGTTTTCAGGAACAGTTGTTTGGCTTTTTGATGGTCCATCTTGGCTTGGCTGGTCATTGATTTTGGCAGGTTTGGCTTCTGGGGTTTTGGGGTTTTTTTCCAATTTGATCACCATTTTTGGACTGGCTTGACAGGCTTGCTTAAGACTAAGGAACTTGATTAAAAAAGGGGTCCCCAATTGGGGACCCCAAATTACTTAATGGAGGGTGGGCTTGATCTGGGTTTACTGGGTAGCTAAAAATAACCTCCCCAGGCCCAGCCAAACCCACCAAGGCTTAGGTGTAGCTTTTGGGGCCCAAAGAGGGCCCCAAAAGCTACCACCAGGGCAGGAATGGTTTCTGCACCTGGATTTGCTTCAAAAAGCAAAAATCCAAGTGCAGACAAATCTCCCCCACCCACTAGCCCCGCCTGGTGGCTAGGACCGGGTTCAATTCCCACCCAGGGCCTCAAAACTGTTACTTTTGTAACAGATTTGAATAAAAGGAACTCAGATTTAAGCAAATTTCAACTATCAGTGTAAATAAACACTCTGTTAACAGGCATTTTTGGTATTAATGGACAAAATAGATCAATACAGCAACAAAGTGCTCATACTTTAAACAAAAATATTTAAAATACAAACCAAAATACGTGGATTCACAAACAAAATGGTTTGAGCTGACCTTTGGTGTACATATGGGTCATTATTTTTCTTGTTATGCCTAGGCGCCAGATTGATTATTTTATAACTTAATCACATTATTCATATTCTAATTATTTATAAAGCTTAAAATACAATCAATCCCAAAACTTTAATTGATATTGGGCTTAGATGATTTTTTTAAAAATAAGTCATAAATTTTAGAATTGAAAATTGCAATTTATAGTATTACTGAAAATATCTTAAGTGCTACTACAAACTACAAACCAAAAATTTTTATGATGAGTTGTATGGGAGAGTAATAGCAGCCCCAAAGCTATAAATGCTATTACCCTATCTTTGGCTCATCATAAATATTCTTAGTTTGTTTTAGAAAAAAAGGTTGTTGTTTTTGAAAGACTGATAACTCTATTTAAAATACACCCTCTAGCAAGTTGCCCTACTTCATGAACTTGCCCCAATACATCAATAGCATCTTCTGATATTTTTGTTTCTCTGGTATCATCACGTGATTTCAAATGATAAGTTATCTCAGAATATTCTGATAAACTTTCAAATGTTAGAGGTAAAGTATATAACTTCCCATCTTTCATCAAATATGAAAGATTAATGTGCAGATTTTTAACTTCAAGCTCTCTTTTTATAGGCCTAACTTTTCTTTCATAAATATAAAAGAATTACTTTTGAGAAATGTTTGAGCCTGATAGTACTAGTTTAAATAATTCTTTTCTTTTTTCTTCTTGCTCAAAAATATTTTTAAGATCATTAATATTTTTAATATAAAGCTCATTTTCTTTTCCTTTAAGATTTTTGATATTACACCAAAGTGACCATCAACAATGCTTTTTCCATGACATTCAACAAAACAATTATATTTTATAGAACCCTTAATATATTTAGGTGCCTCTTTAAATAAGTAATATAAAAATTCATATGATCTAAAATGATTTCCATTATCAGTCCACACTTTTATATTTTTATTTTTTTAAATCTATCTAATTTAAGAAGACTAATTATACATTCACCTGAAAATAAAGATTCATGTGATAATATTTGAGACAAAAAATCATAATATTCATATTTAATTTTATTGTTTTCTTTAAAAACTAATGCAACCCCTTATAATGAGATATGTTTTTTGAATAAAAAATTATTGGCCTCAATTAGACCACTTCCAACCTTTAAGTTTTCTTTATAATCTATAACTACAACACAAGACTCATCATCTAATTCATAAATATCTTTTTTATATTCCCTATTTTGATGAACATAAAATCCTTGGTGCTGATTAATAGTCTCTAAGTCATTTTCTATAGATTCTGGTAATGGCAAATTTTACTTTCACATTCTTCCTTCTTTTTTTCTAGTGAACTTTTTAAATTACAAATATTGCACATATTGGTTTGTTTTTTACTTTTTATTATATTTTTAGGGATTAATTTATAGTAATTAGAAATTGAAACTGAAATTTCATTTTTTATTATCATATTTTCATATATTTCTTTCTTGTTTAAAGTAAAGAGCCTTTAATTTCAGTTGAGTAACTACTCATCTCTTTTTCTATATCTTTATAAAAATTTTCAGGCACTGTTTTTGTAAACTGGCTTGTTTCAAAAGAATTTTTCAGCAATTTTTTAATTATTTTTTAGTTATTTCTTTTTTAAATGAATAGTTATTATTTTTTTAGCTTTTTTTGTTTAAACTTACATTTTTATTTATATATTTTTTTCTTGAGTATTCAAACTCACTTTTGATTATATTAAACCCCATATCATCAAGCTCTTTTAAAGAGTAACTGGAAGTAACCAGAGATTGCAAGGCTGGGAGATGCTTTTGGGGAGAAGATTTCATGAGATCCTTTAATATTTTAATGAACTCATTGCTTTTTTGATTTTGAATAGTTGGCAGGAACTGAGCTTTCCCAAATTCAGTTTGAGTAAGGAAGTACTTGATGAAATTATCAAGATCATCACCAGCAATAAAGAGGAATGTCTTTTTTAACATTGCAATTCTTTCTCTTTTTGTTGAAGCTCCCAAGGAAAAAAAGGGTAGCATGGCAGAAGTAAATTTAACTGAGGACATAGTAGTATTTTAAATCTGTAATTAGGTCAGATCTCTGAAATGTGCCTTAATGATGGAGTAGTTCTGATCAGAATGTGGTCTTTGAATGGGATCTTTTAGATTAGAAGCTTTGTGGTGCTTTAGCTCTTATATACCAAGCTAAATGACACATTTCTGAAAGAAATGGTGTGATAGCTTTTACTATAGTTTGAACTTGAATTTATATTTGCAGAATTAGCTAAATACCCAGTTTTCATTCACAAGTGATATATGTGAAGCAGCTAAGCATTATTATTACATCATATCCTCTTTGTAATCAATGCAACAATTAAAATAATATATTCAGTTAATTGTAACTCTTCTGCATATTTTTAAAATAATAAAATATTAAAGAACTCCATTTAAATAATGCTTAATTTGAGGTTCAAAGCTCACTTGAACCTTAAAATTAATCTAAACAGTGATAAAAATATCCTAACTTTAAACTACCATAAAATCCTAAATAATTAAGCTTTTTAAATAAAATAAAATGCAAAAATAAAGCTCTCAACCTTATCTTTAATTTTGTCAAATAAAAAAAATCTTTTGTATATTAAAAAAGAGTATTTATTAGCTTTTAAGTGATCTACTTTATATCATTAGATAGAATCATGTAATAAAATCTGGATTATAATCTTTTAAATTACTTTTGCTTTAATATTGAGTGTATTATATATATTAAAATTTTTACACCAATAGAAAGATGGGATCCTTAGCTTCATTTTGATAGTTTACAATGTAAAAAATATTAATTTTTCATTGAGTTATTAATGTTTTAAATATAAAATGTGTAATTAGTTACTTTTTCAAAATCAAACTGGGTTATGCTGCGACTTGAGCAGCATGTGCATTAGAAAATGACCTAATCCCTAAAATAATGACCTATATGTTTACTATGTAAATTGGTGACAAAAATACACTCACAGGTGATGAGTCAAAACTCAATCCAAAAACAAAACACAAAAGCAACTCAACATGTAATCAAAACCACTTGATTGTTGTGTGTAATGGATTGTAGACAAGAATGATACCAAGATATCTAAAATAAGGCGTGCAATCTAAAACCAAAATCTTAAAAATATTGTGGTGAGTGTTTAAATTTGGCATTAAATCTGGGTAAATGGGTGAAAATTATTTTGGGTATTCTAAAATTGGTGTTTAAAAAACCACAAACAACAAATTAAGAAATAAAAATCTATGATTGGGATATTGAGTGGGGGATTCTAATTAAATAACCATATTCAGATAAAAAGCAAAAATTAAAACCAGGGATGTACTTAATTGAATTTTATTTAGTACTTTATTAAAATTTAAAACAAAGCAAACACCACAACAGAGTAGCAATGCACCTGTTGTGCACTATGGTTGCCCCTGCAGGTCAAAAGATTTGAGTTAGTGGAACACAAGTGCCTACTCAGGAGGGAGGCAGGAGAGGAGAGTTCCATAGTGACGCTGCACTGACACAGCCAGTTCAAGGAGCACAAGCTGCTAGGGTGCGGAGCATAAACCCTTGGGTCCCAAAGCTGACCCAGAAGCCCACTAAGGTTACCACTACCAAAACAGTTAGAGACAAGGAGGTAGAACTTACTTCCTTTGTTTTGATCCCATCTACTGCCAGGAAGCTGTCCCAACAGCCATGATGGAGAAGGTTAAGCCTGTGCTTGACACTAGCTATGAGCCCTACGTCAGTGACAGCAACCAAGAAGCCAATGCCAAGCCTGAGCTCTATAGAACTATGGAGGGCAGCTTTTGCGCAAGAAGGTTGCAGTCTTTTATACCAAGGTACCCATGCCTTGCTTACCAGTTGCCAATCAGGATTCTGGCTCATCTGAACCAACCAAGGCCACCCAGAAGTGTCAGGAAGCCAGGCATAGGTAGAGGCATTGGGCAGTTCAGGATGGGGTGTGGCCAAGCCGGCGGGTAAAGCCCTCCATAGAATGGGTGCTACATGATAATGTAAGATACAGATTGCCCAAGTAAGGGCCAGGGTCCGGAGTTAGGGACCATGGAATCCACCAATCCTGTCAAAGTAATATAGAGTACTCCAAACAGCTGGGTAGAGGTGGTCTCTGCTGCGGCGGTAGGTTGCATTGGGTGGTCCAGTCTAGGGGTTAAGGGTGGAGTCATGGAAACAAAGTACGCTGGCAGGTAATTGTACTTGTATTTGAATAATAAGGGTGGTATTTCAATCCTCTTTTCTTTGTGTCCTATGTATTTAGTTTCTCTAGTTCTTGCCAAGGGATTGGCAATGAGGATGCTTTACAATTTGTACTCCAAATAGGCCAGTTTGGGTGGGTATTTAGTAAAATGCACAGGTCTAAAGGGAGGTCCAGGGGAACGGTATAGTGCCTGGGGCGGTTTGGCAGGTTGGTCTCTGGAGGGGGCAATTGCCTGGTTGTCTACTTGGCTGGAGTTAAGATGGAAGATCACTAAGACTATATAAGGTAAGATTTGTTTGAACCAAAGGTTCATAAAACTTTATTATTGAAAATGACAATGTGGTCATCACCACACTGCCAGTATTCTTATACCATGTGATTTTGCTTCTTTGCTCTTTGCAGGCTTCAGGTCTATGGGTGGTTTGTTGGTAGGGCATGGATCTTGGTTTAGTGTCTGGAGAGCAGCAGGCCCTGATTGGGTACACTCTGGCAAACAGAAGTGGCAATGCTTAATTTTGCCGCTGTGGTTCACCATGTCACCTGAGCGGGCTAATTGCATTCCCCTTTCTAGACTGGGGACTGGCGGCAGTTGGTGCTTATTGGCAGGGCTAGGAGTGGGTCTTTTCCCAACCTCCTGTAGACAGATCACATCTTCTGCATAGGTATGGGTCTTCAGTGACACTGGTTTGGCAGCAATCTGGCAACCATTCAGGGAATCCTCATTATTAAGCCAGCAGGTTGCAGGATAACTTAAAAATTTGAGTCTGTGACTTAATAGGTTGGTGGGTCCTGGGCCGTCCTGGGGGGCCCAATCTGCCTTCAGAGGACTGGGGTTCAACTCTTGGGTTTTCAATACAAGTATTCAAATGTCATTCATGACAAGAAGTCCATTCCTGACATCAAGTGCAGCATTCTTCTCAAGCTGATGTGGCAATCTGGTGACTACAAGAAGGCTGCAGCCCTCAATGGGGTGGATTTTAAATATGTCAGCAAGGTATTCAACACATTCATTAATACTGGCCAGGTTTTTTCCAAAGAGAAATTCTTGCATTTTTCCACCATGCTCACCAAGGAGCACAAATGAGCAATCTGCCAGTGGATAAACCAAGACTATCATCTCTAACTAGAAAATATACAGGCAATGGTCAAGTCTTCTTTTAGGGTTGAGGCTTTCATTTCCTTTTATTATCATTTAGTAAAGGGTCCGTGGTTTTTGTGGAAAAATTTGGGGTATCTCCATATAACCAAAACAATCCTTCTAACATTGATGTCTGGAAAAAATACTCAGATGTGTACACTGCCCTCAAAGCCAAGGAGACAGTCAAATTTTACTATATTGACAAATCAACATTCCCCTTGTCTATGTGTAATGCATATGAGTATGTCCCCAAAGGTTTCAACAATGAAGTAGCTTGGTGTGCTGCAGTCTGCGCCACAGCCTATTCAATGGTGGCTCTCCTTGGTCCAAAGGGGATTGAGATGTACCAAATGATCTTAGGATCTCATAACAGTAAGACCTTTTTGTTGTTCCTCCAATTGGTCCAGGAGCACCTGAGGCGCACAAGCCTAGGCTTCACCAATATTATTGTGCTAGATAATGTTGGACTCCATAAGGTGGCAGATATTTTTGAGGAGTTTCAACAATTGACACCAGTATTGCAGTTGGCCCCCAACAATTGGCCACGTTAAATTTGCGCCTTCTATTTTTCCCTGTCTATCTCCCATTTCTAAACCCAAGCAAAGAGGTCTTTGGGTGGCTCAAGCAAGTTCTTAAGTAGGGGACGCCAACTGGGACTGAGGACCTGTTTGATCTGCTGCAGGCTGGGAACCACACCCTTCTGACAGAGACTGTGGCCAATTTTTATGGCCACACTGATTTGTTCATCCCTACATGCCTAGCCAAGGAGCCAATCAATTAAAGACTTAGCAATTCCAAATATTTTTTATGTTCTTTAATTTTCTTTTTTTAGATTTATAGATTATCATTTTATATTTAGAAGTTTCCAAGCCCGCAATCACATAGAACGGCACCACTGATGCAGATGATTAATTTTTGTACTGCAATTTATTTTTTCTTTTGTACTCTGTGGGAGCAATCCCAAGCACTTAATAATAAATTAAAATAAATATATGATTATGTCACTACTGGCACATAAATATAAAAATTTAATTAAAAAATTAAAATTTAAGCTATCATGTTATACATTGATTTTTTAATAAATATTATTATTACTGTATAAATATCTGTATTGAGATATTTTTGTTTTAGTAATAGATCCCTGAGATAAAAGATTGCAAAAAAATTAATTATAATAAAAAAGTAAAATTATAATTCTAATATATATTAATTGTAGAAGAGATTTTATTGAGGGCGCCAATAATTGGTTTGGAAGTATGAACACACCTGGCAATGGAGGAGGCACACCACCTCCACTGCCATACTGTATACAGTGTATACTCTGCTATTAAAATATTCTTGGCAGCTTGTAAAAGGTAGTAGGGTTAGATGGGAGTGAAGTAGAAGATTTTCAGGCGGGGCTGCAAACCTGTAAATACCAGCCAGGATCAGGGCGTCCTGGATTATGTGGTCAACTGAGTTGTACCTGGGGGGACCTTCTTCCCGTCCAATGAGAGCTGGGCCTTGTTGATCCCAAGAAGGACCCTGTCTAGGTCCTCTACACTGGCACTCATCCCAAATTATAACAAGAACCTGAGCTAGACCACAAGATGGAGCCTTTGCCCAGAAAAGGCCTCCATAAAGTAACATAGCTTATTGAAAACTGTGCCAACCTTTTTTCATGTTTGGCCTTTCCAAACATGGTCTTCATGACCAGAGGCACCCCTGTCTTTTCTCCACTCCAGGCCAGCCCAAATTCTGCCAGGAGGATCTCAGTTTTCTTGACAGCTGTTGCATTTGTAACAGTTAATTTACCCACTGTGCACCCAAAGTTCTCCAAGAGTAAAAGAGGGTGTGCTCTACCGGGAAGCAGAAACAAGTAGCCACATGGGCCTAGCCTGGCTCTGGTATATTCTTGAATGGGAGTGTCTCCAGGGCGTCCCAAACAAGCTTGGTGGAGTTTACACAGTAAACTCTACAGAGGAAAACCGGGTCCAGGCGGACCAACTGGGCATCCTTATAGGCAGTAACTGCCCACTCAGATGCCCCTTTACCATGAAAAAGCCCCATGAGCGCATCCTGCAACATTGTGAAGAAACCATGGATTTGGTCCTCAAGTTTTCAGACCACAGAAGGTGACAGGACCAGCTGCCTAGCCACGTGATTGGCATAGTTGGAGTAAAATGTTGCCAGGACATACAAAACCAGGGCTTGGCACACAACACCATCTATAACTTCTAAAAACTGGTAAGTATTTTGAAATTTATATTAAAATTATTTCTAGGTTATCTTCTTTGGTTATTTCCTTGCCTTCATCCTCAGCCGGTTTGGCCACCTTTGGAGAAGCCAGTTGTGCAGACATCTTGGTGTCCACTGTTCTGACCCTCTTTGTGGGCTTGAGATTTTATTATATGTCAGGGTCATTGACCCAGACAGACAGCACAGAGAGGGCAAAAGCCTTGAACTATAAGCTCTCTATTGCAGTCTTTTGAGCTTTTAAAGCATGTTAAATTGTTTTTTGAGGTGTCTGGAATTTTGGCCATAAGTGCATTGGTGGACACCTTGTCAATTTTTTCCCCTGTAAGGACGGCAGACTTGAATTTTTCTTTGACCTTGCAGTCAATTTCCTTAATCTCAGTGATTTCTGAGTCCAGATTCTTCAAAAGCTTTTTGAGTTCTCTCATATGATTTTTTACTAATGTTTGCATATGTTTTTATATATTTCACCTAAATAAACTCTATATTATTAAGATATTATTGTCTCTTTGTTTATCCCTGTTCTTTTCCCATTTACTACAATACCCCATCTTTCTATCTATTGTGTATATGTTTTAAATTTATCTCAATATGTGTTGTTTGCTTTGTGTTTTGTACTGCTTTCATAATTGCTGTATTGTTTTAGCTCTTTACACAGCCCCTTGTGAAAATATTAACAGCAATTTGATGACCAGCTAAATTTAAATTAGAAAATTATATGATTATTGTGTTTAGAGAAAGTTGTTGCTGATCCAAATTCAAAACCTTAATGATAAACTCTAAGTTAATAAGGAGCCTCTTGAGAAAGCAATTGTTATGAAATAAAGGGACATTCAATAATTCTTCAATGCATGCGTGCTAATTAATCTGATTGGTTGGATGTTTTTCCATTGTGTGCCATTGCCGCTGTGGTGAGTTGTTGGTGGAATAGTGCTCAATCAGCTGCTGGGTTAGCACTAGTTTACCAACAATTTGCCACAGCAGTAATGGTGCACAATGTCAAAACAACCAACCAATAAGATTAAATAGCACACAAACATAAAAGAATTATTGAATAAACCTTTATTTCTGTCAGGGATTCAGTCTTGGGCAGCCAGCCTGTTGTTTTCAGGGGTAACTTGGGCTGGTGTTTTAGCGGGCAGGGCCCACCACAAGAGAAGAGCTAACTTAAAAAGATAGGAAACGGACTTCACCACCCAAGACCATGGGCAGCAGCTGGTATGATAGTGTCCATCACCCCTGTGAGGGTGATGTACACAATTCAAAAGAGCTTGCCAGTATGGTCAGTTGGGAGATCAGGCAAGGAAGCAGTCATAGGTTTGGGTGTCACAGGCAGTTCCATATGGATGTTGTAAGCAGGAAGGTAGTTGAACTTCCCTCTGAAAAACTTGGGTGTTGAAAATATCCACAAGCCTTGACAATTGTATCTAACAGCAAATTGTATGCAGGCCAAATGATTGCATTTGAGTATCTTTTCTGGGGTATAGTTCTTATATTCAGGTTTCAAGGGGTATTCAGTGAAGTGAACAGGCCTGAAGGGTACACCTGGTGGATGTAAACCTGCAGGTGGTGGGGCAGGAGGGCTGTAAGATCTTGTACTGATTTGGTAGAAGGCAAATACAAAATAGGGTAGTAGCTGTATAAGCCAAAATAACATAACCTTTATTCAAAAATGGCAATAAGTTTGGAGCACGGAGTCCTTTGGTCTATATAGTACCCCACCTCCAAACTTAACATTTTCCATGGGGGATCATCAGGGCATTGGGAAAGGCAGGCCCAGAGGAACTGGGTGCTTGGGTCCAAAGGCAGTAAAATGGCACTTGGCCTGGGAGTTCTTTAATTGGTTTAGAATCTCAAATTGGCTACCTGATTAACTTGCTTTAGAGTTGTGGTCATGGGGTCAGGCGCAGGCCTGTGCCTCTTCCTGGGGACGGCTCTTGATTAGCCACTGGTGTAGACTTCAAATTCATGAAGCTAATAATTGCTGCTTCAGTACCTCTATTAGGCGCTGTAATTGATCTTCCATTTGGTGCAATAACTTCCTTGGTTTGTCCTGTTTCACTGCATGGACCAACATTCTTGGCCTCAGCTTGCGGGGGCTCAATCCCAGAAAAACGCAGGCAAGCGGTCCTTTGGTCCACAGGCCCAGCGGCCTGAGGGGATCTAGGGTCAGGGTTCAGTTCCTGCTCCCGGGCCTGTGTTTCCAGAGAGGAAGAATTATCAATCCTGACATTATTCCCTTCTTCCCCCAAGAGCCCTCCCTTCTGATTCTTCTTGTTCAAGTAGAGTTAGACAGCTTCTTGGGCATTAATCAGGTTGCTCAGCGGTTCCCAAGTACTTTCTTCTAGTGGGTATCCTTTCCACTTGACGTAATACTGGGGTTTTTGGTAGTGAGTTTGGTTGCCGTGTATGTATTCAACTTCATATTCTTCAGCACAGCCTGTTTGGATGGGTGGGGGGCTGTCTTAATCTGTTGGTGGGGGAGCAAATTCCCATCTTTTTTGAACAACAGGGAGCAGTGGAACACATCATGAATCTTCCAGGAGGGGGTAGGTCTAGCTTGAAGGCAACCTTGCCAACTAGTTTGGTGATCTTGTGGGGGCTGCTTATTCTGTGAGCTAATTTCCTGCAGAGCACGTGTAGGGGCACATTTTGAGAATCCAGGTATACTGCATCCCCAACTTGCAAGGGTTGGCCTGGTGTTTGTTTGCAGTTGGCAAAGGCTTTGTAGGTTTGCACTGCACAGTTCAGGTTGGTCAAGCATGTTTTTTGTATGTTGTGGATCTGCTTGACCCATGTTGTAAATTAGGTGCATATTAGAATGGTCAAGGCTATCAGTGAAATTAATCCTGGTAGTCAAGGCTAATTGATTTGCACCCAAATCTGTTGGATCTAACAGATTTGCAATTCCAATTTTATCTTGGATGTTACAATGATTCAGCCAACCTGTTACATCCAATTGGATTGAGTTCAGGAACTGAAAGCAGCTTCCGTAATGGGCAGCTGCAAGCTGCAGCCACTCTGGGGTAATTTGCATCCACTCCTCTCCGTTGGATTTTCTGGATCATCCCAAGATGGAAAGAACATGGATGCAAGAGCCTAGTGGACACCAGAAGATCCTGTAATGTTCCTGACAATGGTGCAGGTATTAATAACACTCCTGCATCCATTGTGTAGCCAGTATAGTATATAAACTTTCCTTCTTTCTAAATAAACATATACTTTTATACTTTTACACATTATCTACTTGCTTTTATACTCTACTTAGTTGTTACCTTAGATTTAAGAGTAAAGACTTCAGAGTCTTTAAGACTTGTATTAATTTGTGTATAGGCCTGAAACCATACTCTCCCAAGATAGCACTATAGACATTAACCTCCAAGATGTTTATAAGGCCAAATTCACGACATTGGTGCTCACTCCAATATTTATCCTACCAGATACGCCAAACCTGCAGGACACCCCTGCCGTAGTCCTGTTTCAGCCCTGGGAGGGAATAGCTCTCTTCCTGACTTCTACTTTGGTGAAGATGTACTTTCCTTCTTGGATAAAGTAGAAACCTTTACTGTTGGTTATACTGAAGAGCAGAAGATCAAATATCTTCTCAACAGCTTGTATCAAAATTTCTTTGATACTATTATGCCCTACCTTGGCTTCATTTACTCCTATCAGTACCTCCAAAGAGTGATAAAGCAAAATTACACTACCCACAAGGTTTTACCAAAGCCAGCCCCCTCAATGGTTTGAGAAGCACTAGCACACCTCAGGACTGCCACTTGGATGCTTCTGAAAACTCTAATGGTTCCAGAAATAGCCCTGAGCCACCCAATACTCCTATTGTTAGATCATTGAACAAGGTTAAACATCCTGATTCTTTGGATTATGAATTCAATCAAGTTAGTGAGGCTCAATATCTTACAAAAAAGGATCAAGTGGAATTTTTAGAGAATATCTTTGAACCTAAATAATCTTTTAATGAAGTGGAGCCCACCAAATCATCAATTATTCATGAAGAGTACAGTGAAAAGAAACAGGATTTGGTCCATGAAGTAAATTCCATGGAGGTGCTAATCATCAAGGAAAAAGTACATCCTTGGCTGCACCTATAGCATTAATTTCTCTGGATCTGTTGGAACCCTCTCCTATTGATCATCTTATCAGAGGTTAAGATTCAGCTAAGGATGATGATGTTGTCCTCCATGAAGTTAAGATAGTTGGACTTCATATCTTCCAAAAGCCTCCTCTCTCTCTTCCTGAACCTTTGCCTCCTGAAGATCCTGGAACTCCCAAGCCCTTCCCTATTGGAGCTGGAGATTGCTGCAAAGATGAGAAAGTTTCTGAGGATGATGAGGCTTCACAAGAAGAGAAAGTAGTAGAACTGCTAATCAGCCAAGTTAGTACAGATCCTTGGCTGAAAATGTAACAGTACCTCTCCTTTCTCTACCAAAATCCTTGCCTTCTGAAGAACCAAGCTTCATCCTATAGCCTCACAACAAATTCTGTTCAAGAAAAGGAATTGAAGATAAATGGCTTTCTAAAGAACATCACTTAGAATCTTTTGGAAGCCTTGCCCTGACTGAAGTCAACCCTGGACAATTCTCTTCCCCTGGTATCACAGATGGATATATCTAACCTGGACACTTTCCTTTTGAATATCATCCACCCTGTGCTAAAGTTGATCTGACTATAGCAAAGGTCTGTTCCAATGACATGGGAGACTTTAAGGATGAAGAAGTACCTTCTCTAACAGAGCCAGAAGAGATAAGATGCAGCCAAGATAAGGATCAATCATTGATTCCCTTGTCCTCTGAGTGTTGTAGCAAAGATGAAGAGACTGAGAAAGATCTTCAAGAAGCGGAATCAGTGGTATTTCTAATCATCTAATTTGAGAAAGAATCATTGGTTAAAAAGATAGTAGTGCCTCCCTTTTTTCCGCTGGAACCTTTGCCTCCTGAAGTCCTGGCACCAACCCACATGGATCTTCTTTCATCCCTCTTCTTGCTTTACCACACTGCAAAAAAGACTTGAAGGCTGAACTTCTCTACCCTGATAAGATGCAAGAGCCCCAGGACTTACCTCTGCCTACTGTTGCCCTTGTGTCCTCTATTGCTGATGAGCTTTATGACAAACTACTGGTTGACCAATCTCTGTGGGAGAAAGAGCCCACTGAAATCCAAAGCGTTCTTAAGAAGCTTTCAGTGGATACCAAAGTTAAAGATGGTCAACTCTTTAAGCTCTACAAGGATAACTGGTTACCATATGAATGCCTCTCACTCAGAACAGACTCTATAGTTGCCTCACAAAAAGCTACAGGACATGCAGGAATACAAAATATCCTTGCTCAGTTACAGAAGCATTGCTACTGGAAACCATGCTTGACTTCTGAGGTTCAGGAGAAGTACATCATCCACATTGAAGAAGAGGTGAGACAGTTCATCAGTATAAAGCTTGGATTGATCATTACCTCTGCTGCCTTCTAAGTTGCCCTTGATGAACTGAAGAGAACAATCATGTTTGCATCTTTTTTATATCTTATCCTCCTCAAGACCTCTGTTGAACATAACATTCTCATCCTCACAGACATGGGTTATGTACTGTCTCAACAAGAAGAGAGTTGTTATGAACTCTCCATTAGTTATTGCTATGAAGTTCCAAACTTCTATGAAAGAAGCTATCCTATGGTTGGAGGAGAACGCCTCCCTACTGAAGCAAATCCAGATGAGAAGATTGCCCTGTACTATTTTGGTAATGCAACACAAAAGGAAAACTGCCTCTCAAGACTGCCAGCCATTGCCCTTGTTGCTTCTGTACATGATGAGATGCACTTTAACCCACTGACTGACCTGTCTTTGTGGGGGGAGGAGATCATCACAGCACATTCTGCTCTAGAGAACTCTTTGGTGAGTGCAAACGTAAAGGATGATTTTCTATACATGGAATACAAGTACCTATGGATAGCTAACATATGCTCCTCCTTGCAACTGGGCTCAGTGATTGTTGATCAAGGACTCACAGGACGTGTTTCCATATAGAGAGCGTTATCCAAACAGGATTACTATCAGGAATTGATTACCTCCCACAACAACAAGACCACAAATGCATGTAATGAATTGCTCTATCATCCTGCCATGGTATTTAACATTAGGTACTGCAGAACTGCTGATAAGCCACTCCTTCAACTCTCCCATGGACAGCCACCTGACTTGCCTTGCTGCCTGCTCTCCCTGATGAAGCCTAGACCGTCTGTCACCCCAGAAGCCTACCTTCAGAAGTTGCCCTTGGTCTTGATAAATACAGAGGCTGAAGCCTATCATGCCAATTTGAAAATTAAGAAGAAGGATGTAGACCATGCTTCCAATAGCCATCCTACCCTCCCCTTGTACAAGGTGAGTGATGCTGTATACTTCTATAGTTATAGTTAGTATGGATGTGAGAACACACTTGTCATGCTATGGCAAGGGCCTATTAAGGCCAACCAGAAAATGGATCCTGTGAACTACACTAAGAATCCAAATGCTGGCCACTTGATTACTAGAGTACACACTCAATACATGTGTGCTGCTCCTAGTACTCATGAGTAAACCCCCTTTAGGACAACAATCTGGAAAAAAGAAAACCTAATGAAAAAATGTCATGGGTTGTTATCCAGATTGCAGAGAAAGAAAGGAATAAGGCAATATACAGTGAAAAAGGCTTTATTGGAATAATTACCTGACATATGCAGCCCTTGAGTTCAGTACCCTCTATTTATAACCTTTGTCCATTCTAATGGTGGGAAATGTTGTAAATTAGGTGCATATTAGAATGATCAAGGCTATCAGTGGAATTAATCCTGGTAGCCAAGGCTAATTGATTTGCACCCAAATCCATCAGATCTGACGGATTTGCAATTCCAATTGTATCTTAGATGTTACAATGATTCAGCCAATCTGTTACATCCAATTGGATTGAGTTTGGGAACTGAAAGCAGCTTCTGTAATGGGCAGCTGCAAGCTGCAGCCACTCTGGGGTAATGTGCATCCACTCTTCTTCATCAGATTTTCTGGATCATCCCAAGATGGAAAGAACATGGATGCAAGAGCCTGTTGGACACCAGAAGATCCTTTAATGTTCCTGGCAATGGTGCAGGTATTAATAACACTCCTGCATCCATTGTGCAGCCAGTGTAGTATATAAAATTCCCTTCTTTCTAGATAAACATATTTTTATACTTTCACACATTACTTACTTGCTTTTACACTCTACTTAGTTGTTACCTTAGATTTAAGAGTAAAGACTTCAGAGTCTTTAAGACTTGTATTAATTTTTGTATAGGCCTGAAACCATACTCTCCCAAGCTAGCACTATAGACATTAACCTCCAAGACGTTTATAAGGCCAAATTCACGACAACCCAGGAACGTCCAGTGGTGTTAGTTTCCTTCTCGCCAATCTTGGGGTCTCAGGTGGGATCAAACCCATAGTTGGCTTTGAACAGGGACATTCCAGTGGAGGTGTGGTCTTTACTATTGTAGGCAAACTGGGCCATGGGAAGCATGTTGGCCCAATTGTCCTGGTTGGCGTTAGCATAGCATCAAAGGTATTGTTCAAGGATCTGGTTCACTCTTTTGGTTTGGCTGTCTGTCTGTGGGTGATAAGAGGTAGATACACAGTGCTTGATCCCTAAGTCTTTCATCACCTGTTTCCAGTAGTTTGACGTGAATTGGGGTCCTCTGTCTGTGATGATTTCCTCAGGTGTTCTGTGTTGAGTGAGGATGCGGTCATGGAAGTGTTGGGCTTTCTCTGCTGCCGTGCAATGAGTAGTGGCTGGTACAAAGTATGCCATCTTTGTGAAGCGGTCTACCATGGCCAGGATTGCGTTAAAGGAGAGGAATGGGAGCAGTTCCACAATATAGTCCATGAAAACAGATCTCAAGGGTCCATGGGGTATATCCAAGGGTCTTAGGAGTCCTTCAGATTTGTTTCTGCAAGTTTTGGTCTGTCCACAGGTCTCACATTCCTTCAGGTATGTGCTTACTTCTTTTGTCCATTTTTGGCCAAACAAAGCTCCTTCTGATGCTCTGGAGGGTCTTGAGTCTCCCTGGGTGTCTAGCCATCTTGGAATTGTGATAGTTTCTCAAGATGTTGGTCCTGATGCTTCCTTCTAGTACAAAGATTCTGTTGTGGAGCATTAGTGTTGTTCTTTTCAATGAGTAGCCTTTTAGTAGTGGGTGCTATCCAAGGATTTTGAAAGGTTGGAGATCATTGTTTTAGTGAATTTTTTGAGTGATTGGGCCTTCATTACTTCTGGTTTACTGGCTCTGATCTTCATCAATCCCAGGTGGATGCCTAGGCTCACTAGGTCCAAGAGAACTTGGGTGTTGTTGTTGCAAGTTTCTATATGGGTAGGCACTAGGTCAGTTCCTCTACTTAGGGCTTTGGGTACCACGTTCATTTTTCCTGGCTTGTAGTCTATAGTCAGGGCGAAGTCAGCCAGTTCTAAGGCCCATCTTGCTTGTTGTTGGTTAAGCTGGCGCAGTTTGAAGAAGTAAACCAAGTTCTTGTGGTCTGTCAGGACCTTTACTGGAAATTCAGTGCCACATAGGTACCAGCGCCAATGTTTCAGGGTCTTCATAATGGCTAGCATTTCTTTGTTGTAAATTGGGTAGTTTCCTTCCGCAGGCAGCATCTTCTTGGATTAATATGCCACAGGATCTAGCATACCATCCCCTCCTTCCTGAAGAAGGACCCTGCTCACTGCAAAGTCAGACGTGTCTGTCTCAAGTACAAAAGATTTGAATGGATCAGGCATGGCAAGGACAGGGGCAGAAGTAAAAGCCTGCTTCAGTCTCTCAAATTTTGAGGTGCACTCTTTAGTCCAGATAAACTGGACTTTGTCCAAGAAAAGCCTGGTTAGCGGCAGCGTGATAGAGGAAAAATTTTATGAAGTCCCTGCAATAGTTTGCTAACCCCAAGAAACTTCTTATATCTTCCTGGAATGTGGGGGTAGGCCAAGAGGTCACAGCGTCCACCTTATTCCGGGCCATTGCAAATCCTCTGGTTTTCACTACATAGCCCAGGAATTCCACCTCTGGTTAGAAGAACTCACATTTCTTGAGTTTTGCGTGTAGGTTGGCTTGTGAGAGTTTGTTCAGGATTAAATCCAGGTGGAGCAGGTGCTCTTTGTGGGTCTTGCTGTAGATGAGTGATGTTTTTTAGGTAGGTCACACATAACTGATCAAGGTGTTTGCCCAGTACTATGTTTATCATGCACTGGAAGGTGCTGGGGGCGTTGCATAGTCCAAATGGCATCACCAGGTATTCATAGAGTCCATACCTGGTCTTGAACGCCGTTTTGTACTTGTCGCCTTCTTTGATTTGGATCTGGTTGATCATGTCTCAAAGGTCAATCTTGGAGTACACCTGGGCTCCAGTCAGCACATCACACAAGTTGTTGGCGTTAGGTATGGGGTATCAATTCTTTACGGTTATCTTGTTCAACTTCTGGTAGTTAATGCATGGGCGCATGCCGCCGTCCTTCTTGCCCACAAACAGCATTGGTGACAGGCAAGGGCTTTTGGACATGCGGATGAAGCCTTTCTTGATCATGTCTTCAATATATGCCTTGAGATCCAGCTTCTCCTTGTGGTTGCAGCTATAGATAGGTCCATGCTTGGGTTTGGTGCCAGGCAGGAGGTCAATAGCATGGTCATACTTGGTGTGTTTGGGGAGAATGGAGGCTGCCTCTTTGCTGAATATGTGGGTCCATTTCCCTAGGGAAGCAGGGAGGATGCCCACGCTTGGTTCAATCTGTATGGTCATGAGCCTTTGGATGGGTTCCTTGGGATTAGTGCAAAAGGGAACAGTGTTGCGGGTACCCTTATCACCTAAGGTGATGTTCTGTTCTTGGTAGTTGAGGATGAGGCCATGCCTGTCTGACCAGGAATCCCCAAGGATGAGGGGGTGTGATAGGCCTTTCAATAGGATGAGGGATGATGGGTACATGTTGTTTCCTATAACCAGGGGCAGTTCTTGTTTGCATTTGTACCCTATATCCTTGGTGCTGTTTCCCATGATGATCTAGAGGCAGTTCTCAGATGCAGACAGGCCTAGTTCTTGGGCTAGGTCAGCATCGATGAAACTCTCATCTGCTCCAGTGTCAATGAACGCCTTCAGTTTTTGGATTGTTCCTCTGACGTTAACAGATACTAGGATGAACTTTTTAGACTGGGAAGTAGTGTTTATTTGGGCCAAAGAGATAGGAGCAGGGTTTTTCTTAGGGCAGGCTCTGGTCAAGTGCCCTGCTTTGTGGCAATGGAAGCAGAGTCCTTCTCTGTAGTGTATTTGAAGTTCCTCAGGGGTCATTCCCCCTCTGTTAGGTGTGAGGGCTCAGGTCTGGCGGGGTTGGGTAGTACTGGTGCTTTCTTAATTCATGCTGAGGCCCTTGTATAAGGGGACCAGGTCTTCCAAGCCAAGGGTGGGCAGGTGGTGCTTCAGTAGGTCCTTCATGACTAGGTTCACTCCTTTCCAGAATATGATGGCTGCCAATTTGTCCTCAAGATGGGATTGGATTTTTGGTTTGAGGAATTCATTAATATACGCTTGAATGGGTCAGGAGCCTTGTAGGATTTCTAGTAAGGAGTTCAGGGCGTAGTATCTAGTGTTGCAATCCTCCCCAGTAGCCATTAACTCAGCCTCAAACTTGGCTTAGTCCAAGCAGAATTCTACATCTTTGGCTGTGGCCTTGCCAAACAAGTCTAGAGCGTCTCCTGAGAGCATGGAAGCAACCCCAAGTACCTTATTGTGGTTGCTGGCATAGAAGGGGGTGTTAGTTTGGAAGTGCAGGCAGAGGATCAGCATGGCGTGTTAGGCATTCTCAAGTGTAAGCTTCCCCATCTAAGCATCTCAACCTTTGAGGGATTGGTTTACAATTATATTTTGCACTTGGGAGGAGAGAGTCTTGTTGGTATTGGTGGCAGCGGTATCAGTTCTTTTTAGGTTGTTTGGTTTGCTTTTTTCCACATTGAAGAGATCAGGTTCATGGTCATTGTATATTTGTAATAAGTGATTATCAATAACAAAAGCATACAAGATGCACCAAGAATTAATAACATCTTTGGGCTCAGGATACCAGGTTTTAAAAATATTGCCATAATGTCAGGGATCCAGTCTCAGGCGGCCAGCCTATTGTTTTCAGGGGTAACTTGGGCTGTTGTTTTAGCAGGCAGGGCCCACCACAAGATAGGAGCTAACTTAAAAAGGTAGGAAACAGACTTCCCACCCAAGACCATGGGCTGGTGGCTGGTATGATAGTGTCAATTACCCCTGTGAGAGTGATGTACACAATCCCAAACAGCTTGCCAGTATGGTCAGTTGGGAGATCAGGCAAAGAAGCAGGCATAGGTTTGGGTGTCACAGGTGGTTCCATATGGATGTTGTAATCAGGAAAGTAGTTGAACTTCCCTCTGAAAAACTTGAGTGTTGAAAATATCCACGGGCCTTGACAATTGTATATAACAGCAAATTGTATGCAGGCCAAAGGATTGAGTTTGAGTATCTTTTCTGGGTTATAGTCCTTATATTTGGGTTTCAAGGGGTATTCAGTGAAGTAAACGGGCCCAAAGGGTACACCTGGTGGATGTAAACCTGCAGGTGGTGGGGCAGGAGGGCTGTAAGATCTTGTACTGATTTGGTAGAAGGCAAATACAAAATAGGGTAGTAGCTGTATAAGCCAAAATAACATAACCTTTATTCAAAAATGGCAATAAGTTTGGAGCGCGGGGTCTTTTGGTCTATATAGCACCCCACCTCCAAACTTAATATTTTGCATGGAGGTTTATCAGGGCATTGGGAAAGGCAGGCCTGGGGGGACTGGGTGCTTGTGTCCAAAGGCAGTAAAATGGCACTTGGCCCGGGAGTTCTTTCATTGGTTGAGAATCTCAAATTGGCTACCTGATTAACTTGCTTTAGAGTTGCGGTCATGGGGTCAGACTGCAGGCCTGTGCCTCTTCCTGGGGACAGCTCTTGATTGGCCACTGGTGTAGACTTCAAATTCATGAAGCTAATAGTTGCTGCTTCAGTATCTCTATTAGGCGCTGTGATTAGTCTTCCATTTGGTGCAATAATTTCCTTGGTTTTGTCAGGATTGACAATTTTTCCTCTCTGGAAACCCAGGCCCAGGAGCAGGAATTGAACCCTGACCCTGGACCCCCCTGGGCAGCCAGGCCTGTGGATTGCAAGACCACCCACCCGCGCTTTTCTGGGATTAATCCCCCACAAGCTGATACCAAGAATATTGGCCCATGCAGTGAAACAAGTCAAACCAAGGAAATTATTGCACCAAATGGGAGACTAAGCACAGTGCCTAATAAAGGTACTGATTTGGCAACTATTAGCTTCATGAACTTGAAGTCTACATCAGCAAACAATCAGGAGCCAACCCAGGAAAGAGGCACAGGCCTGCAGTCTGGTCCCATGATCACAACACTAAAGCAAGATAATCAGGAAGCCAAATCAAGATTCTTGACTAATGAAAGAACTCCTGGGCTGAGTGTCATTTTGCTGCCTTTGGACCCAAGCACCCAGTTCCTCTGGGCCTGCCTTTCCCAATGCCCTGATGAACCCCCCATGGAAAATGTTAAGTTTGGAGGTGGGGTACTATATAGACCAAAGGACTCTGCGCTCCAAACTTATTGCCATTTTTGAATAAAGGTTATGTTATTTTGACTCACACAGCTATTGCCTTATTTGTATTTTCTATCTACCAATTCAGTTTGAGATCTCCTGGCCCCCCTGCCCCACTGCCTGCAGCTTCCTGTCCTCCTGGTGTACCCTTTAGACCTGTCCATTTTACCAACTACCCTCTGAAATCTGAATACAAGGACTACACCCCAGAAAAGATACTCAAACTCAACCCTTTGGCCCGCATACAATCTGCAGTTAGATACAACCAACAAGGCTTGTGGATATTTTCAACCCCCAAGTTGTTCAGAGGGAATTTCAACTATCTTCCTGCTTACAACATCCATATGGAACTGCCTGTGACACCCAAACCTATGTCTGCTTCCTTGCCTGATCTCCCAACTGACCATACTGGCAAGCTGTTTGGGATTGTGTACATCACCCTCACAGGGGTGATTGACACTTATTATCCCGGCTGCCAACCCATAGTCCTGGGTGGGAAAGTCCACATCCTATCTTTTTAAGTTAGCTCCCCTCTTGTGTTGGACATTGCCTTCAAAAAACCTGGCCTGGGTCACTCCTGGAAACAACAGGCCGGCTGCCCAAGACTGGATCCCTGACAGGTTTGGCCTGTTTCACTACATGGTCCAACATCTTGGCCTCAGCTTGTGGGGGCTTGATCCCAGAAAAACGCGGGTAGGCAGTCCTTTGGTCTACAGGCCCGGCAGCCCGAGGGGATCTAGGATTGGGGTTTGATTCCTGCTCCCAGGGCCAGGTTTCCAGAGAGGAAGAATTGTCAATCCTGACAATTTCAAAACAATCACTTTCTCAAGCGGCTCCTGATTGGATTAGAGTTTATCATTAAGGTTTTGAATTTGGATCAGCAACAACTTTCTCTAAACACAATAATCATATAATTTTCTAATTTGAATTTAGATGGTCACCAAATTGCTATTAATGTTTTCACAGAGGGCTGTGTAAAGAGCTAGAAATAACTGTTCTATGGATCTAGATACACAACATAGTAAACATGATTTACAGAAAAAACTGAACATAAAGAATACAATAAACTAAAAATAAAGAAATGAAAAAATTGAAATTCTGGATAAAAATAATATAAGTAAAAAAATTTTGGTGGTAAGAACTTTGTGAGAGGTGAAGAGTGATGCCTATTAGGCAGAATAGCACAGGAGAGAAGGCGTCAAGGTGGTGCTGGCCTGGGAGGTCTGGGATGGGAAAGAAGGGGCTGACAGGTGGTAGCAGGGGTAGAATCAATTTGATTAATAGTGATGGCTGCCATATAACGCTTGTTATATTCCTCATACGTCATTGGCTGGCTTTTTTATAGACAGCTGTGGTTTGGGGTGGGAGGCACTTGTCTTTACATAATTGGTTGGCCATATTCACATGGAAAACTATTTGCGCAAACAAGTTGGTCACCATTTGGAAACCAAAGAGAGAATCATGGTCCGCAACTTCAAGATAAAGGTCATTGAACCCCTGTGGGCAGTGCTTCCTGAATGTGTCTCCAATATTGAAGAACACAACATTGGCCAGATATATGTCTGTATGGCTGGCTGGGTACACTGAGGCCTTTTTCCTGCATCCTTGGATTGACTCAAGAGAAGTGGAGCTACCCTTCATCTGGTGGCTCAAGAAACCCCAATAGGTGTAATTTGTTCTATCCCAGGAGTTCAACAATTCCCCAAGGATATGACTATACTCATAGCCATTGGTGTAATCAGGGCCTTTCTGATAATAGAAAAACCTTTTTGCCAAAAAAGCCAAGAACACACCAATAAAAGTCCCCTTCTTGACCTTCTTCCTTTTTTATTGGTGACTTTCCCTTTATCACCTAATTGTCAAAAGCAATTGATAACTTGTGATAGGAGATAAACATGATGTTATCTGAAAAACTTGTCAAGCATGGGTCAGAGTAGATTCAATGACATGATCATACGGGGAATCCTCACTGCCATTCTATTGGTCTCCATTGCAGTTGATCATTACCCTGATTGGAGCCACTTTCCTGTGCATCCAGAGCTGCACAATGTGCTCAGAAACCCAAATACCATGGTGTACAAGTTGCTTCCAGACCTGTTTCAGGGAAAGCTTGGGGTCCTGCTGCAGAAGATCAAGCATGATTGGGTATGTCTCATTGCTCTAGGGCGCTGGGGCTTTCTTTGGCTTCTTGGCAATCCTAATCAGGTTTCCCTTGTTCATCAGATTGTTGAATTCCCATATGATGGTGGCTTGGGTAGACTTTAATTGGTTGGCAATCTAATCCCAGATCAGGCCACACTGATTGAGTGCCACAATTTCTTGGAGAATTTAGGTAGCAATGATTTGGCACCTGGTGTGCTGGGCTGCAGGAGCTGTATCCTGATTGGCTGTAGGAGGATAGGTTGGGTGTTTGCAGGCCACTGTTCTAAACCAGGGTTACTATTCTGGTTGGATGGATGGTTGGTTGGTACCTTGAATGGGGTCATTAAAGGGGGCAGGGGCAGAGCTGGACACTAAGTGACTCTCAAACAAGCCAAACCCATAGGGGTCAGGGGTCAAGTGCAGGTCAGCTTCCTTGTTACCCACATCAAAGACCTGAGTGTAAAGAGGTGCCTACACTTCTGAGCCATACCTTCAAGGAAGCTGCCTTGGCTACTTCTGTCTTGTTTGCTGGCAACGTCAAAAATGTTGTTGTCAAAAACATTTGAAAAAAAACCTAGGATAAAATCACTAAAAGTAGAAGTTTAAAATTTCATGGTATAGTTTTTATTGTAATCATTAGTCCATATTTAGAAAGTTCTCAAAACTATTGTACACAAATAAGAATCCATTAAAATGAGTAAAATGCCCTTGTTCCTAAATTGAATAGCTGCTGATTGGCTGTTAAACTTTTCATTTTCTATTTTAGGCTGCTCATACTACAAATTTTGTGTGACTTCATTTTGTTTTATGTTTGTGAAATCTTGCTTCTAGGTTGTTCTATTTTTGTTTTGTTTTAGTTCTTCTGTTGGTGCCTTGTCTGAATCCAGATAGGATTATAATATATTCTGGAACAGCATCAATCCATCTAACTTGATGTGCCAGGTCATTTTGTTTATAGTTTGAACTACGCGTTTGATACTTGATATGATTTTGGTTCTAGTGGCAGTGATATTTTGTTTATTGTTTGAAATTTTGCCTGTTCACCAAAAATCATTATATTATTTGATTCATGAATCTTTCCTGACTTGGGGTTTGCTTAAATCTGAAATCATTTTGTTTAAATCTTAAGTATTTTTTTATTGTTGCCATAGCTTTTAAAACTACTGTATAAATAAACAAAATGACCATTGTAATTTGATTTTAACATGGCTATTTTATGTTAATTGATATTAATGGGATTTATAAAGGCTTTTTCTGTGAGGCTGTCTTGTTGAAATTACCACAGTGAATTTTCAGCTTCAGTAATAAATTATCCTGATGAGGGAGCCTTGATAAGCAGAATTATATATCCAAAGAGGCTTATTTCTATTTTGAAAAATTGTGGTGGCTTTAAAGGCCAGAATTTCAGTTTGTATTTTATGGTGTATTATTTCATGATATATTGAGTATTTCTACTTCAGATGTTTGGCTTGCTAGAATAGAATAAATGACCTTTTATTTGATATTATGCAGTTAGTAATAGATTCCATGGCTTTTGGGGATTATAGATCATAATCATGATTATTACAGCCTCAGAAATCACTTATGAGGCTGACACCTTGTATCTCAAAATATATATGCTTCCCATAATTCAAAAGACATCATTGAATAAATCAGCTTTATCCAGGGTCTGGGCTGAGGTATAAGGATATCAATTACCTAATTAAATTATTTATACTTGTGTTAGCACAGGTTTCAAGCCTTGGGTTAGTTCTGGATCTAGACCTGATTTCCCAATTGGGACTTTGCAGGCTGCCCATAATTAAATAAATTGATCTTCTGCAACCACCAACTCTTATTTTTGGTTGACCTGAAAATATGGTTATAGTAGCTTATAATTTTGTGAAGGAAAACAAAAAAAGCCTAAAAATCTAACAATCCAAAAGAAAAAATACTGTTGAGTATATACTTCTGGGAAGTATAATAAACAAGATAAAGGGGAAAATTAAGAAGAGAATTATTATTTATTTGATATGAATTTAGAGTATTATATAGTATCAGGAGAAGCCACATACCTTCCATGTACGCCATGGCAATCACAAGGCTTGTTCAAGTAGTTTTTGCTTAAGACTCCAAAGGTTTGATCCCTGTAATAGATGGACAATTGATAAGAGTGCCACCAACTTAATGATTAGTTGGGAATCACTTGGGGAATTACTTTCCCAAGAGGGAGTAATTGAAGATTTTGCAACAATATGCTGAGTTAAATTTTAAACAATATGAATTCAATCTTTTTTAAATTTGGTTTTAGGTTGAACCTTTTTTTGCATATCTTAAAGCTCTAAAATTAATATATTAAACAGGTTTTTTAGTAAATTAAAACCTTCAATAATTTTTGGGGGTTTCAAATGCTTTTTTGGAATGTAATAATAAAGGCATTAATGTTTAATTGATGGCTTTGGCAAAAGGTAGTTGTTAGAGAATTGACTTCCTCTGGTAGGTTTTTGAAAGATTTTTTATCATAACATGTTGGGATTACTTCTTTTCCATTGATTAATTCATATGAGACTCAGCTTGTAGATCAAAGCTTATTCAGCAATGACAATCCTGTAAAAACTTTATGTTTAAACTCCATATACAAAGGTGTCATCATATAAGAAACTCAAAATATCTCACTATCATTTATCTCCTGTTATTTTCACCAAGGATAAAGATGATACATTTTTCATTGAATGTGTCACCAGAAGAATAACTCATTCAAAACTAGACAATAATATGTCTTTAGTCAAGAATCTCACACAGCCTATTGTCATGTGTCTCCTACTGCTTTATAGAACAATATGGATGTCATAAGATATTCTATTATATTCTTATAGGCTATTAATGATATAAATACTCTTTTTATCCATTAATGAAACAATCATTTCTTGCTCTGTTATTATTTGAGTGTGATCTTTATAAGTTGTAGGCATCTTAGACCTCAACTTATATGCCTATCTAATTTTAGCTAAATATGTCTAAAAAAATTTCTATTAGGTTACAACTGTTGCAATCCAGATTACTCCCTTGTTCTTTATAGTATCTCACAATACACAGGGGTGCTCAAAGAGTTGCCCCATGATGTGACTAACGGTATGGATCAATATGAGCATAATTTCAAATTGTGAGCACTATCTTCTAATTGTGAGTGTTGCCAATTTGACACATCAATCTCCCCCTCAAGTTATTCTCAGCCAGAACATTATATGGAACATGCCACTATGCCACCACCTGGCAACCTGTGACTCCTAAATATAGTATATCAGCTGTATTATTCTTAAAATAAACACATTGTATTCCTATTTTTGTCCTTTTTATTGGACTTTTGTCTTCCCTAATTTAAATACTGAACTATTATTAGTTCAGTTGCAACACCAACTATGTAATTCTGATATCTCAATAAAGATAAATATCTAGTTTTCAATCACTTTTCCCATGTAACTCTGTTTATACAGCACAGTTACAGCACCTCTGTAAGAGAGGGGGGCAAAAACTAACTAAGTTTGGATCTCATCCCAGAGGGAAGACCCACAAGGACATCATCCAGTAAAGAAATTGTATGGCCTCTTGAATTGGTGTCCAGAGCCAGGACACAGGAGAGGATTGAGGGAGGTAGGAGTCCAAACCCATCAAAGCTGCACCAGCAAGTAACTATGGAGTGTGACTGGGGTGAACTCCTGAAGGTTCTATCTCTCCTTGTAAAAGTGGGATCAGGCTTCATGGGAGAACAGGGGACTGAAGCATCTCCTTCCAGGAGGTTTGCAAGGTCAGAGCCGGTCAGAAGAGGCTCAATGTCATCAAAGGTAAGGCTCTTGACAAGGTTCTTGCCAGTAAAAAGCAGATCTTGGGCTCACCTGGGGAGATTCTCAAGCAGGTGTAAGAATTGAGTCAGATTGTCTTCCACATAGTAGGCCAAAGAATATATTTGTCCTCAGAGATCTGGGGAGGTGGTCCAAATTATCACTAGTACAGGAATCAGAGTAAAGACCACAGATTGAAGCACTGACATCAACATTTTTGAAAGTGCCTGGAAAATTGAGGGCCTTTAGAAAGGGAGAAGTGAAGTTAAACAATACTTTACCAGGTAAACCAGGGATATCTTTAGAGGCTTGGAATGCAAGAAAGACTTCAAACCCAATTTAAACAGTCAGAATAACGGGGGAAGGTCTTTACAGTGTGTAAAGTAAGTTTAAACTGAAGTCAGAGCAGAGACTTGAAGATTTTGAACTTAAAGTAAAGAATTATAGTATTTTCTATACTAATTTTTAGATTCAAAATCAAGTTTTGAAAGCAAAAGAAGTACACCTTAATGCTAACACTAAGGTTACCTCTAGGGGCTTTGAAAGAGACACTGGAAGCCAGGGAGTAACAGATAAGGTAATTGAAAGCCAAAACTTCTACTAACAACTGCCAATAACAAAAAGGCAAACAGAAAGGGACCCAAATTCTAAAAATTGTACTTGTAAAAGTCAAACTTTATATTTTGATAAGAATGAGAAAGCGGGGGAACAAAAGTCCTCTGGCTTGTCTTAAGAGAGTGGGTTAAGAGTTAAGTGATCACATGATACCTGGGACTCAATCTGATTGGATGTAAGAGAAATTTTGCTGGCAAAGCCAGGGGGCTGGAGAGTTCCAATCTAATTTTCAAACCAACATTTGATTAGCTGGTGTTGGTTTTAAGCTTTTGAGGTTCATTTGAATTTAGGGGTGTCAATGTGGCTTAATTTAATTGGCCAGACCTGATGGTCTTTATCAGCAGTTGATATGAAGCCAGTAAGTAATCCAAATTGACTAGTGTTTCTTCCCTAGGTGGGGCATAAAATGCGGGGGGATTATGTGGGATATGCTAACATAAACCTTTCATCCACGGTATGGAATAAATCCTTGAAAGAATTAAGGGGTTTGACTGGATTCTGAGAGGCTTTCTTTGTGTGTCAAGGGAAAATTGTCCTATCCAGTACCAAAGGGGGAGTAACTTTACAATCTCTAACAAGAGGGTTATCAGAAAGAACTGAAGTAGTATATTAATGGCTTGGAATCACCCAATACAAGGGCTTTTCAGATTCAGGAGACATAGAAGAAATAGAGTTGGCTCTAGTGCCAAGAGATACACTTGCCCAGATATTGCTGATAAAAAGAAGTCATATCACACACATATACCCAGGGTGCTCCTTATAGGAAGACTTTAGCAATTTCATGAATCTACACTAAAAGAATCAAGAGTTTATAAAGGGGGTGGATAAAATAGACTTTTTTGTTGAACAGTATAAATAATAATAACCTCATACCTTATATAGACTGATAAAAGATAGACAATATTTTTTGGGAAAATAAGGGAGTTGAGAGCCAACCTGAAACAGAAGTGGTTTTAAGGGCAACAGTGACAAAATTGACTGTAGGAATGGAAAAGTGAGAATTCAAAAGTGAGAATCTAAAAGTGGCCAAGTTGACAATTTTAAAATTTCAAAATTAAATTAAAACAACTCTTCTGGAATTAAAAATTATTATGGCTATATAAATTACTTTTTTCCAATCTCCCAAATAAAAAAGTCAAGAAAAAGTAGTTACTTTATTATAAAAAGCCATTTTGAAAATTAAAAAAAGTGTCAACTTGGTCACTTTTAGATTCTCACTTTTGAATTCTCACTTTTGCATTCCTACAGTCAATTTTGCCACTGTTGCCGTTTTAAGTGAACTTGATCAAACACACAAACCCATTAGATGACCTTTGATAATTTTGAGAGCACCCAAAAAAGACTCTTGAAACATTGGAGTTATTAAGTTAAATATGTGGTAGACAGAATAATTTGAGTGGCTGCTAGCTTGGAAGTTAAGAAACAGAAGTGTAAAACATCAAGTTATGGAGTCTCTTTCTCAACTTAAACTGCTGCTGCTATTGCTGTTATATAATCAACTACATCCCAGGAAAGCAGTTCTTTTGATTGTCTACCTTCTCTAATATCAGGTAAGTTGCAGTTTGAACTTAAATCATTAACACTTTTAGACTCTAGGGCAAAAATTGACATCTGGAAGGGTCCAGGTTTGATCCATATTTTGGGGACTTTATATTTACCAAACTAGCTGGAAGGCTTCCAGAAGGTAATTTGGATAGAATACTACCAATAAATCTTCAAATTCAGGTTTTAGATTCCTGGAGATCTCCTCATTAGGGACTACAACTTTAATAGTGTAATTGTTTTCAGATAAAATGTTGATGTCAGAAACATTTAAAAAATGGTTTCTGACAATTAGTCCTCATAGTTATTAGGATAGCCAAAATAAAATCAACCTAAAAGTTTTATTCAGCTAAGAAAAAATTAACTGTGCTCAAAATGAAATTTAAATGTAATCCAATCTATTGTAAACAATTTAAATTCATTAATTTTCAAGTCAACTTTGAGCTCAGTTGATTTCATTCTGAGCTGAGGGAATTTGTTCATTTTACAGCTATATATGTAACTTTTAGCTTTTAAATTATAGCTCTAGAGTCTTTACCTGTAGTTACATTGGATTCTAACTATCTAGTGTTGATTTTGCTGAAATCTTGACTGTATCTGATCTTCTGAAGGCTGTTATCCAATACTTGTAAATCATTATTATAGCATACAGGCTAATTTGGCATGAATTTTTAATCTTAGGGCTTACAAATTCAAGCAAAGTTTTGTAGATATTAAATATCACATTTTCCCTGGAAGAAATAAGAACTTCTATTTATTAATTTCTAAATAAATTTTGCAAAAGATTTAATAGTTTAAAAACAACAAGGAAGCAAAAAGTTTAAGTTGGTGATTTTAATCACCTGATGGGATTATATAGCAAATGGTTTCAGTCTTGATTGTGGAGCATAGTTACACAACACAAATACTTAGGCTTTGTACTGCTCTAGAACCGCTCTAAATATTCTGGAGGTTATGAATATCAGTTTTGAATCTAAACTAAGAAAAGCTGAACTGTCTAACCTCTCGGACAAGAAGGGTAACAACTTAAAAGTTTATATATATCGTGCGCGAAAGAATCACTAGCCTCGTTGTGGGATTATTTATCTCAAACTAAAAGGATTCGAAATAGGGCCCACCAAAACGCCGTCTTTGAACACTAATAAAAATATTGTTCCCCAAACAAAAAAGTAGGGCTCACCAATTTTCAGTACATCAAATATAAATACTAAATTAAATCTCTTTCGTATATGCTGAAATTAAAATCATGGAGTTTAAATTTAGTGACTTGATTTTGTTGAATTTAGGAATTCGCCCCAATTTTAATGAAGGCTTATAAAAATATTCAAATCCAATTTCTGCTAATATTAACTGAAGTAAGGCTGTTTTTATAGCATGAGAAAAATGGTTCTTTACAAAAGTCTATTTAGACCATAGCTGATTTTAAGTTATCAATATAGCACTTTAAGATAGGGTTGGGACGGCCACCCTTTTTCAATTTAAATTAACATTAAAATACTTTATTACAATTTAAACCTGTGTCCTTGACTCTACTTTAAGCCCAAAGAACACATTATGTTTAAATTAAAATATGCTTTTAATGAATAAAAGCTCCTTGTTTAACCATATTGGCCCAAAAATATCTTTTTATAGCATTTATATTTGATGGGTAGAAATTGGCAACTGTAATGAGGTCAACTATTAAGTTGAGTGAGAATTCAGGGCTCCAGAAAGTGAGCCCCTGAGAGTTAACACTTTTTTAACTAATAGCACTTGCTGTACAGTAGTTTTAAAAGCTATGGTGTTGTAACTGTGCTGTTTTAGCAGAGTTACAAGGGGAAAATATTTAGAAACTAGATAATATTCTTTATTGAGAGATATGTATTATATAATCATTGCAAATTGTGGATAACAGGAACATGATAGTGTTGATCACACAGTGGGATAGTGAAGGGGGTGGCTTGATCCTGGTAATGGGTCAAGCGCCAAAACATGGTATTGTTGCAACCAAGTCTCCAGCCTTGCCTGCTAACGTATCTTACAATACACAAGGGGCGCTTGATGAGTTGCGCCTTGACATGTCTAACGTTATGTATTAATCTGATGGCAATATCAAATGGCAGATACTTCATCCTAATTAGGAGCGCTACCAATTTGACTTGCTGATCCCCACACAAGTTATTCCTTGGCTCTAAACCTTACATGGAACTCCCCACCATGCCACCCCCTTGTGGCCTTGTGGCTTTCCCCATATAGTATATTAACCACTATATTCTACAATAAACAATACCTTGTTCTTATTATTATGTCCTTTCTATTGGACTATTGTCTTCCCCAATTCCAAATACTGAATCCTCATTGGTTCAGTTGCAACAGTGGTAGCAGCGGTAGGTTTACAACCTACCTAAAACAAAATTCCCCCCAAGAAAGGACGGAGTACGGGCTGTATGGCTACTCCCCAACCAGAGACCTTCCTGCCAATCCCCAAGGAGGACATCCCCAATAGGCACGTCATCTATCAAGACCAGCTAGTTCTCACCAGCGTGTACAATTGGCTCTGCCTTGGGCAGCGTGACGCCAGTATCACCCTGCCCCAGTCAGATCTGTCCCAGCGCATGCTCAACCTTCAGCTAGAATCTTTCACTGGTGGTGTAGAGGGGGCCAAAATTTTCAGTTGGCTCCAATCTACTGAAACCCGCCTTTGCATCTGTCAGGTTCCTGAGCCCATGTGGGTTACCACTGCATCTGGCCGCCTCACGGGGCCCGCCGCTGTGTGGTTCACTAACTGGGCCAGCCAGGAACTTGACGTTACCTGGGCGGCATTCCAAGACGCCGCCAAGTCCTGCCATAGCAAAACCTTCTCCCCCATTGCCTTGGGAACTCCTCTTCTAGCAATCAAATAAATTGGTTCTGTTCCTGAGTACCTTGAAGCCTGGCAACAAGATCTTGCTGCCACTCCCAAAGCCATGACCAACAGAAATGCAATGCTACTCACTCTCATCATCAATGGGTTAAAACCTCATATCTGTAAGTGGGTCCCCGTAGGTTGCTGCACCTCCATTGATGACTGCTATAAGGCCATTGTGGAGGCTAACAACCAGGCCTCAATGGGCTTCTGCTGTACCAGTGACGCTCCATCCCAACCACATACCACACCTGGCAATGGCCACAATCAAGTAGGCCGCCACCAGCCCCGTCAACAGGATAATGGGACTAAACGCCCCCGTGAGGGGAGAGCTTCAGCTAGCGCAGATTGAGGATCAGGGAAAAGCCTGGGGGTTGTAGCAACAAGAGGCCTTACAACCCCACCTGACCCATCCTCTCCATCCCTGCTTGCAAAAAATCCCTGTGACTACAACATTCACAAAGTTGAAACCCTGGACGTCTTTCAGGTCCACAGTGACAACCCTGTATTGCAAGCAAGCCACTCCTCAAATAAAGTAACACACTTGTCCTATCCCTTCTGTTTCTGTGGGAACACCCACAAATTACTGGTAGATACCGGGGCTGACCACACTATGGTGGACCAGGCATTTGCCAACTCTCAGCAATTGGACCAAGTGCCCAGCAGGTTCAAAGCAGTACAAGTAGCTGACTCCCACAGAATTGCAATCACCCACAAGACAGTACCCTTCTCTGTGAGAATGGGGAACATCCAGGTTAAGCTCTCTGGGCCCATCATGGCAGGGCTCAGCCACAACTTAATTGCTGGACTTGACTGGCTTTAGCACAACTGTCCCTACATCAATTGGGATACCTCTGTCATCACCCTCAATAGAAATGGGGTGGGATTCCAGATCTACCCTGTAGAAATGAGCAATTTACTCCACAGTACTGTGTTTGTCAGAATAACAGAGACAGGCTTGTACAATTTCAAGGGGGGAAACTAGACTTTAACCAATGCTCAGTCAAAGTTATCCGCACTGAACCGTCTGCGGTCCCTCTCTTGACCTCCTCACCTCCAACAGCGCTTGTTGCACTCCTCAAGGAGTACAAGGATGTATTCAGTGAGACACTTGAACAACTACCTCCTCCCTGGGAGATCCAGCACACTGTACAACTTCAAGGGTTGTTACCTAAAGCACAACCATTATACCGTCTTACACCAAAGGAAGATGAGACCCTCTGCCAACACCTTGTGGACGCGCTTGATAAGGGCTTTATTTGCCCCTTGCTCTCTCCATATGGGGTGGTGGTCTTCTTTGTAGCTAAGAAGGACAGGTCCCTTTGCCTGGTCACAGACTACCACACCCTAAATGAAGTGACGGTTAAGAACAAGTACCCCCTGTTGCTGATCAACAACCTGTTTGATACACTTGCAGGTGTGAAGGTCTTTAGCAAGATTGATCTCACTGCAGGGTACAACCAGGTCCGCATTGCACCAGGGGACAAGGCAAAAACTGCCTTCTGCACGCACTACAGGCCGTTTGAGTGTTGTGTCATGAACTTTGGAATGACCAACGCTCCCTCAACCTTTGCCATGTTGATGAACAAAGCCTTTGAGGAACTTATTGGAAAGTGTGTGGTTGTGTACCTTGACAACATTATTGTCTTCAGTCAAGATCAAATCACACACCTCCTTCACCTCCGTGCTGTCCTTGACACCCTTCAGAAAAACCAGCTAAAAGCTAAACTCTCCAAATGCAAGTTTCTCAAGTCAGAGCTGTTATTCCTTGGGCACACCATCTCTACCCAAGGGATAAAGCCCAACCCTGCCAAAATCAAGGCAATTGCCAGCATGCCACCTCCCACTGATGTGGGCCAGGTGCAGACATTCCTAGGCATGGTTGCCTACGTATGTAAGTTCATTCCCAATTGTGGGGAGCTAATTGCACCTCTCACTGAGCTCCTCAATACCAAACAGCGCTTCCATTGGACCCCTGTCAGAGATCAAGCCTTTGAGATATTGAAGCAAAGGCTCACAACAGCACCAGTACTGCAGTTTCCCAATCAAAACTGACAGTACAAACTCGAGACCAATGCCTATAACAGGGCCATAGGGGGTGTGCTAAGGGTAGAGACTGACAATGGTGTCTTCTTCCCCGTGGCATACAAGTCCAGGAAGCTTACTGACTCGGAACAACGTTACCCCATTCATGATAAAGAATTGGCAGCCATTGTACACTGAATTGAGAAGTGGCGCTGTTACTTAGAAAGAGCTACCTTCCCACCCCGCGTTCTGACAGACCACAAGTTGCTCCAGTACTTCAACATGCAGTCCCACTTGACACACCACCAAGCAGGATGGGTTGAGCATCTATCCCCTTACCAGTTGCGCATTGAGTACAAGCCTGGAAAGGAGCTTGTCACAGCTGACACCCTTTCACGACTCTATGTAGCGTCCATCACTAGGGAAAATGGCTTGGACCCAGATTGGCCCGTGCTCTACCTCTGCCCTGAGGCAACTTTCTACAAGGGCCTTAACTCAGTCACCATCTCTAAATTGAAGGACAACAAAGGTCAGTTCACCACCAATGCTGGCAACGTCTGCCGCCGGGCAGAGACAGGTGAGAAGACGCCTTACATTCCCACCACGCAACGAGGGGACACAATATTGTACTACCACCAAACCCTGGGTCACATCAGAGGGCGTAACCTCTTTGAGATTATGAAACAGAAGGTTTGGTGGCCGCGCATGCGTCAAGACATCTTGGACCTCCTTGAAACATGCATGTTGTGCAAAAAGAACACGTCCAAACCTGCACCCCCCAAGTCTGTCCTGCCCATCCAGGCCATGGAACCCTTCAAGCAGTGGGCCCTCAAAATTATGGGACCACTCCCTGAGGACAGACTGGGAAAGAAGTACATTATCACTGCCATTGACTACTTCACTTGCTGGCCAGTGGCTTGGGCGACAACCAACCACACCGCCACCACCATCACCTGCTTTATTGGCAAGGAAATTGTGGCTCGCTTTGGGCAACCCAAACGTCTCATCACAGATGACGGCCCCAAACTTGTTGGGCATGTCATGAAGGCATACTGTGCTAAGAACGCACTCCAACGTATAGTTACAACCCCCTACCATCCCCAAGCCAATGGACACGTGAAACGGTTAAATGGCTCACTGGTTCAATTGATTGCCAAGATCTCACAAGAACACTCTAACACTGCATGGACTGAACACCTGCCCACTGCTCTACTTATCCTGCAAGCAAGAATCAACAGGGGCACTAGGTTCAGCCCTAGCACCCTGGCCTTTGGAACACCTGACAGTCTGGCAGGGGTTGAACAGGGAAAACTACAGTCCAAGGTTCCTGACAAGCCTCCCCTAGTAACAACTCCATCCCTAGACCAATGACGTGCCAAAGCCCGGGAAATCAAACACAAGCGGGTTGAAGGAGGGAAAAAGCACCTCAAAGCTAGATACACCGTAGGTGACCCCATCTACACCCTCAATCCCAATTCTGCCAAGTTGGAACCCAACCACCTAGGGCCCTTCAAGATAGCCGCAGTCTATGACAATCATACTTATCAGCTTGAAGATGCCCAAGGAAACACCAAGAAGCTTCACCATGATTGCTTGCGCCCCTGTTGCACCATCCCCACACAAAAGTTATTTGTGCAGACCTTCCCAGACCTTCCGCAGACTCTGGTCTTGATGTCTGACAACAAGCAGGGGGCAAGGGGGGTGTTGCAACTGAGTCTCCAGCCTTGCCTGCTAACGTATCTTACAATACACAGGGGGCGCTTGACAAGTTGCCCCTTGATGTGTCTAATGTTATGGATTAATCTGATGACAATATCAAATGGCGGGTATTTCATCCTAATTAGGAGTGCTACCAATTTGACTTGCTGATCCCCACATGAGTTATTTCTCAGCTCCAAACCTTACATGGAACTCCCCACTGTGCCACCCCCTTGTGGCCTTGTGGCTTTCCCCATATAGTATATTAACCATTATATTCTACAATAAACAATACCTTGTTCTTATTATTCTGTCCTTTCTATTGGACTGTTGTCTTCCCCAATTCCAAATACTGAATCCTCATTGGTTCAGTTGCAACAGTATCCACAGTAAGAGATCAGCTTCTGTTCATGTTGTTATATTTGAAAATTTGAGTTGTCTTCCTAACTTAGCTTCAAGCAACTGGATAATCAGATTGCAGGTCACAACCCTGCTTACTTGGAACCTTGCTGGCGGGTCAAGCCTGCTGTTTTACAATGTCAACAACTAAAAATACTTTGGATTTAAATGAAATGATTTCAGATTTAAACAAATTCCAAGTATCAGTGTAAAATATACACTCTGTTAACAGGGATTTTTGTGTTAATGGACAAAATGGGTCAACACAGCAACAAAGTGCTCACACACCAAACAAAATTATTCACAATACAAACTGAAATTCATGAATTCACAAACAAATGGTGTGAGTTGACCTTTGGTGTATGTAAGGAACTCATCTACTAGGAAACATACCACCAAGATGGTATATGGCTGTGGAGGGATTTGAACCAGTAATCAATGTGCTGATGGGAACAAAGATGCATTGTTACAGAAGTAACAGAATCAAGGCCCTGGGTGGGAATCAAACCCGTGCTGCACCACCAGGTGGGGCAAGCAGGTGGCAGGAATTCATCTGCACTTGGATTTTCTTTGAAAAGAAAAAATCCAGGTGCAGGAACCATTCCTGCCCTGGCTACAGCTGTGGACCCTGTTCTGGGCCCCAAAAGCTACACCCAAGCCTTGGTGGGTTTGGCTGGGCCTGGGTAGGCTAATTTTAGCTTCCAAGTGCTCTAAGTTCAAGTCCACCCTCCATTTAGTAATTTGGGGTTCCCAATTGGAAACCCCATTTTAATCAAGTTCTTTCACCTCACAAATGCCTGTCAAGCCAGTCCCAAAATGGCAATCAAATTGGGGAAAACCCCATGACTCCTGCAGCCAAACCTGCCAGAACCAATGAACAGCCAGGCCAAGATGGGTCACCAAAAAGCCAAACTGTCATGAATGACATTTCAATAATTGTATTAAAAACCCAAGAGGTGAACCCCAGCCCCCTGAAGGCGGATAAAACCCCCCAGGACGGTCCAGGACCTGCCAATCCAATAAGTCACAGACTCAAATTGTTGAATTACTCCCCGGCCCACTGGTCTAATACTGAAGATTCCCTGAATGGTTGCCAGATTGCCACCAAACTGGCGCCACTGAAGACCCATGCCTACGCAGGTGATGTGGTCTGCCTAAAGGAGGCTGGGGGAAAACCCATCACTAGCCTTACCAACAAACACCAGCTGTTATCAGTCCAAAAAAAGTATTGCAATTGGCCAGCTCAGGTGACATGGTGAACAACGGCGGCAAAACAAAACATTGTCACTTCTGTTCCCCAGAGCCAGTCCAGCCAAGACCCACCAAACTGGTGCCACTGAGGGCCCAGACCTATGCAGAAGCTATGGCTTGGGTGAGACCCACTCCTAGCCCTGCCAATAAGCACCAACTGCTGCCAGTCCCCAGTCCAGAAAGAGAATTGCAATTAGCCTGCTCAGGTGACATGGTGAACCAAAGCAGCAAAATTAAGCACTGCCACTTCTGTTTGCCAGAACATACCCAACCAGAACCTGATGCCCTCCAGACCCTAAGCCAAGATCCATGTCTTGCCAGCAAATTGTCCACGGGCCTGAAGTCTGCAAAAAGCAAAGAAGCAAAATCACCAGATAAGAAAACACTGGCAGTGTGATGATGATCACATTATCATTTTTGATAATAAAGTTTATGAACCTTTGATTCAAACAAATTCTACCCTATCTAGTCTTAGTGATCTTCCATCTTAATTCCGGCCAAATAGACAACCAGGCCACCGCCCCCTCCAGAGACCATTCTGCCAAACTGCCCCAGGCATTATACTGTCCCTCAGGAGCCCCCTTTAGACCTGTGCACTTTACTGAATACCCGCCCAACCCAGCCTATTTGGAGTACAACTTGGAAATCATCCTCATTGCTGACCTCTTGGCAAGGACTAGAGAACCAAATACATATGACACAAAGGAAAGAAGATTGAGATACCACCCTTGTTGTTCAAAGACAAATACAACTACCTACCAGTTTACTTTGTTCCCATGACTCCGCCCTTAACCCCTAAACCAGACCACCCACTGGAGCCTCCTGCCACAGCCAAGACCACCTCTACCCAACTGTTTGGAGTACTCTATATTACTTTGACAGGATTGGTGGATTCCATGGTCCCCAACTCCAGACCCTGGTCTTTGCTTAGGAAATCTGTATCTTACATTATCAAGTTAGCACCCATTCTATGGTGGGCCTTACCCGCCGGCTTGGCTGCACCTCACCCCAAGCCGCCCAATGCCTCTACCTATGACTGGCTTCCTGACACAAACAACTGTTCCTGAAGACCCCAAAAATGACCATGAAGCAGCCAATTAAGCAACAGAACCTGAGATGCCAAGCCTTGCCACACAGATAGCACCAGAAGAATACCCAGAGGCACTTGCATATGAGTAAATATATAAGTCAGAAGCACCTGAAAAAGTTCTGTATTATCATCCTTACCAAATAAAGCTGTTATGAACCTTTGGTTCACCCATCTGATTCCTTACATATTTTTGATACTCTTCTATCTGACATCACCTAAGCACCAGTACTCATCCTCAGATATTGGAAGCCAAGTGCCAGTTGACAAAACAGAAGCATTTGTCTACTACTGCCCACCCAACACTCCATTTAACCCTGTGCATTTCACTGAATATCCCCCAAATCCTGATCACAAACCCTGGACCTTGGAAGACTTGCAGTTGTACACCCGCCCAAACGCCCCCAAGGAATCTTACCAAATTGTCTGTGACAGCAAAGCAATCACCATTTACCCTTTGATCTTCAACAGGAAATACAACAATCCTGCTGCCTACCTGGTCCCAATGGAACCACCCCTAACACCCAAACCAACCATCTCAACCCCACCCACTCCTGGCACCACTGGCCAGAGTAGTCAATTCCTGAGAGTGCTGTATCTGGCACTTACAGGATTGATTGATTCTGCCTTGCCAGCAGCTGGGCCCTGGGCTGTGGCTGGGAAGGCCCTTTTCTACCTGGTAAAGTTAGGTCCCATCATCTGGTGGGCCATGCCAGTACCTGCTTTGACTCCTCCCTCACCTTCTGGAGCTCCACAGTATTTCTGGTATTCTGAAAATCCCTGACAATATATCTGGGTTACACTTCAGAAACAGTTTGAACCCACACTATGCCAGCCTAATGAGACATCACTGTTGCAACCTCCCCAAAGACAAGCTCCTGGCAATTTCAAGAAGCATGTGCTTCAACCAATCACAAGGATACTGTAAATTCACTGCCCCTTTGGCCTTTGACAGAACAGTCCTCCCCCATTGTATAAAGAAATCCTCTCAAAGTCCGGCTAAAACACTCAATTCACTTGAAGATTTAGCCCACACAGTTGATAAAAGATTTAGTGTTGCATACTCTGTGGAGTCTCCACCCTTTACTGCCCCTTCCATGGAAGAAACCCTGATCAATTTAGACTATTTATTAGCCTGGTGTTGCCCGTTGTTAAAGGGCATTAGGACTGCCCAATCAAATTGCTCCACATCAGTTCCTCTAAAGTCAATTGATCAACAAGGTCCTGGAGACAATTCCAGCCAATCAGAGGGGGTTTGGAAATTAATTCAAAACTCTCCAACTCTCCTGACTCAGGTCAGCAAATATTCTCTCCTGGCCAATCAGGTTCCATTCAGTTGATCATGGGATAGCCCAGTGACAACTCATCCCTTTAATCATAGCCAGGGGACTCTCAGCCCCTGCTTGTTGATTTTCTACTCACATTAAAGTTTATATTGGTTTGCAACATTTTTACAAATTTTGTGAAGATTGAACTCTTGTTGAATTCATTATAAATTTTAGAAGTGTTAGTATTTTTCTGTACTTATATTACCTTTCCTTGGTGCTGTTCAAACCTGGCTCCTTTCCCAAAACCCCCTAGGGAAGCGCCAGCGTATAGCCATCACTTTGTAGTGTTCACACTCTCTAAATTTTGCTTCAAACTTGAATTTTAAATTAACAGTTAGTGTGTTTAACTACTGTTACCTTGATTTTTTCTTGTTTTTGATCCCGCTTTTGCTCCAGGCTGTAAGGAATTCCATACCTTACACATATACAAAGACAAACATAAGGATTCTGGACAAACCTCAAAACCAGAAAACTCCATTTTTAAATGCAGATTTAAAAACTAAGTTGTATAACGGAACTATTAATTTAATTGAACCAAAAACACATTCAAAATTGAAAAACAAATGTGTTTTAAGTAAAAACAAGCACAGAAGCAAAAACAATTGTAAAAACCCAGAACAATATATAAATTTCACTTTAAAACTGGAAATTGAGGCTTCAAACAACCATTCTGTCAACCGTAACAAATCAGCATTAAATTTTGGCTCCAAAAACCATAGTACAGCCAATCAATCACAAATTAAATGTGTAAACTGCCCAGTCCAGACCTTAAGGGACCTAGAAGGCCAATAAAACCCAGAGGACTACCCAAGCCACTGAAATACTGTACATCCAGCTCCAGATATCATCCCCAACCTAAGTGAGGTACAATACTGCAATACAATATTCCAACCTGCCTCTTTTTGCATTGCAGCCTGCAGCCTGCAGCCTGCTGCTGGCCTGCTGGCCTGCAAGGCAATACTTCTACCCCACACTTGCAGGTTAGCCTGGTAAACTCTATGATCTATTATCCAAATTATTTCAGTATTTAAACTGAACATTTTTCCTTGAGCTAAGTGCTCCAACAATTTCTTATTTCCTATCAACCCAATAAATCTATATTCTCAATTATAAACACTTGGTTAGTAGATTCCAAAGGTTCCCCCCAATAACATGAAGTTCATCTTCCTTGTATGGACTTTGTGTGTGTTAATCAATTATGGGCAAGAAAATGTTAACTTCAAAAACCCTGAACCAACTCCTACTGACAAATCTGAAGACTCAATTTGGTATTGTTTTGGTCCACGTCAAAGACATGCCCCTTATGTTGAAACAGCTTGATTCCCACCAATCATCCACCCCAAGGCCCCCTGGTTGGTCTTGGGGTACACCAGTGTCTATTATCTTCTCAATCACTTCACTCTCTTCTTGGGAAGATTCCGTCTATTTGGTCACCTTCTACACATGCTAATGATAGGAATTCCAGTAGGTTCCACTCTGATCAAATTCAACTTGGGAGCTCTTCTCCATTCAATTAGGGAAAGGCTTCCCAATGAGTGGATCCCTGACACAGGCACTATCAAAGCCACCTGAGTCCATCCCCAAGGCTTCCCAAATTACTTTGATAATTTTCAAAATATCTGGATTGCAGCTCCTTTGGTACAAAGATTTTTAGATAGCAATCCAGGTTAAAATTTCCACCACCAGACTCCAAATTTTCTGGTGATCATAAATATGATACTCCCTGTTCTCAAGTTTGTGGTTTTTCCCCTGGTCCCTTTTATGATGCTCCTCTGGACTACTTCCCCAGACCTTTGGTCCTGCATCTCCTCTTTGGCCCACCTAGTGAGAGACAATCCATCAAGCCTTTTGCACTTGCCTAGTGGTCTTCTCATTTTTGGAGAGGCTCTTGTTAAGAGTCTTACCTGTGATGACTTGGATCTGTACTCTCTGGGCTCCGCCTCACTTGCCCTGCCAGTTGAGGAGATGTCTGCGCCCTCACCTCCCCCTGGAGGATGAGGTCCTTGTACCCCTGCTGATAACTGAGGCCTTGGTTTGCAGTTCCTCTCGCGCTCCTTGGTTGCTCACTGGGCTTGCGTTGATGGGACTAAATGCTTACTTTCCACAACTGTTCCCGGTCTCCTCCATTTGGTCCCCTTTTAGAGTGGCCATCCCAGTAATCCACTGGATGGTATCCTGGTGGTTTGTCTCACCAGGGTGGGAGCTGAACTTAGTTAGTTTAGCCCCCCTCTCTTACAGATACAACACTGGACAGCCCTGAAACAATCAGCCCCCTGATGCTAGTAGGCCCTGCTTGAACATGACCCTGGAAGAGTACCAACACCATGTCAGAAGTGGGTTATGCTTCTATTGCCACCAGAGTGGCCACTTATCCAAAAACTGCACTAGCCATTCCAATGGAACATAACAAGCCACTATTTCAGCAATAAACAATGCTTCACAGTCTTATCATATCATTGACAATATTTTATGTTACCATGACCATGAGGTGAACACTGTAGCCCTCCTAGACAATGGGGCAACCCTCAACTACATGGAATATAGTCTAGCTGAGAAACTGGGTGTACCAATCCTGGGAAACTCCCGAGTTGTAACCTTTGGCAACAAGACAACAGACCTGTCCCACAAATTTGAAGAGTCCATCTTCCTGAAGTTAAAGGAAAAACTCCTGCCCACCAGATTCTATGTCATGGAGAAGCTCCCAAAACCTGTAGTGATAGGTTTTGAATAGTGGGTTGAACACCAACTGAACTTAGACTATAAGAATCATCAGGTGACTTTCACTCATGAGAGCCAAACCTCAGAGGTCCCATGCTTGAACCCTCAGCAAACCCTTGAGCTAAATATTGTGTTAGGCTCCTGGGGACAACATCTAATAGGACACAGTGGGAAAACTTTATTACAAAAGATTTGAGGTTTGAAGCTAGCCTTGGGTTAGACTTCAGAGCAAAATTAAGGAAATGTACCTTAATTTCCTGGAAAAATTGAAGAGAGTTTTCTTTTAGTGAAAAAAAGTTTCTAAGATTGAATATTCTAAAAGCTAACACAAATGTGGATAAACTTGTCTTTATTTAGAGAGAGCATTCTACTTATATAGTAGATGGGGAGCAGGGGTTGTTCACCAGATAGACAAAGGGGCTGATTGAGTTTGAAATGGTATCAGAATCATATTAACCAAGGTAGCAGAATATGGAATATGTGGATATTGATGTTAACCCATTTACAGAAAGGGGCAACTACAGTATTCAAAAGCAAATCCAACCAGGTCTTTGCAAGTATTTCAATTTGAAGGCCATATTGAAATAGCATTGATAGCACAATTTACAACATACTGTAACAATTTAAATTGGAGAAACTATGTAAAATATCTTTTTTTATAAAAATATATATAATTTACTGATATTTATACTTTAGCCAACTTTGTTGTTATCTTAAAACAGGTAAAGAATTGATGGTTAAATCAGTTAGTTTTAATTAATACATGTCTCAAATATACCCAGCTAACAAACAAGCATAACTCTGTCCCATCACCACATAATCACTAAGAGGACATACATATCACCATTTCAATATTTTTTAATACTCAAAATTATCAAAAATTGGTATTCAGCCTAACTGATTTTTAATAGCCAACAAATCAATTTTATCCTACAGAGTATTTTTAGCTCACTGTATTTTTTTTGGAAATGTGTCTGCTTATTTAAAAATTAATTATTCTTACTGAAAAATTTTAAAGATCTTATAGAATATTTTTTGCTGCACCTTCTTAATAAAAAACTAACTGAATTAACTAAGTATGAATTGAAAACTACATTTTTGGTATAAAACTTAAATTTCAACTGACCACTCATTAATCAATCAAGAGGATGGATTTCGGTAAAAAAACGCTGGTCAGATCCAAGAAAAAGCCCATAGTTAGAATAATTATTTGAAAATGTCCAAACTAAAATATTTGAATTAATTCTCTATCAGAAAAACTCAAAACTTCTAATTTATGCTCCTCTTTTGTGCTTAAAGTTTATTCAGCCTTTAATACCTTATCAACATAGTGTTTTTGCCAGAGCAGAGCCATTACTTTCCAGTTTGACAAGGGCCAAATAAATTGGAAGAGGATTCTTAGTGCCAAAGCCTTCTGGGATCAACCCAGCCATTTGAAAAATTCACACTTTGACAATTAAGGTACGTGAAAAGACAATGAGAGACTGTAAAAATATCAGAAATCCATCTTAAAACCTCAAAATTTCACTTTATCACTACTCCTTAATATTTGGAGTTTAAATCTAAACATTAAAACATACATTGAATCTTTCACCAATTACTCTTTAAAAATATTTAACAATAGCTTTATATTAGCATCCTCCTTTCCCAATCCTGATGCCAAAGACATGGCGATGTGCCCCAAAAGAAAGGTTTCCAATGCGAGAAAGCGAACAAGTTGGGTCTTCTGCACATTTTGTACTGCATACTTTAGGGACGCCATTATTAATATGTACTTCATTATGTTGGTGTAAATACATAAAGGGAAGGGGTGGGAGGTGGGGGATAGGGTCGTTCTCATTAACCACTCTGGTCATAGAAAGAGGAAGGGAGTTGACGTAATTGGAGAAGAAGCTGTTGCCTATTCTAGGTTGGCCATATGTATACACCGCTAGGCGACTCCAAGGCATGTCGAGAGCCTTTTGAAGATTTAAAGTAGAGAGGACTGCAATTGCACCGCCAAGAGAATGTCCTGTCAACACAAGCTTGAAATCGGCAAATTCAGGGTTTTGGAGAATGTGCCGTACTGACGGGAGGTAAAGTGGAGTGAGGCCATCAGAGCAGCTTTTAAAGCCAGCGTGGACACGCGCATACTTTGCTGCATCAAAATCTGCGTGTATAAAATTTAAATTCTGAATCCAGTTTTTAATGCTGTGAGTGCCACGGAAAGAAATGACAATCTCCCTGCGCACGTTGTTTGTCGTTACGTAAGCAAGGGTGTCATATTTGGGATCTTGGACAGCTGCATGTAGTGTTATATTGCTTAGCCTCTTACAGTGAGAGCAGTCCCACTTTTTAAGGCTTTCTAGGGGACACATTGTTGCACCAACGTGTGGCACATAGTACTTGGCTTGGGTAATACTGTTTGGCGTCCAAGTCTTATTTCCAGAAACTAACATACTTGCTTGGGCTTGCTCGTCAACCGGCTTCAATCCTTTGCAGGTTAAGATATCGACAAGCTCTTTTGTTTGACTAAAAATGATTAGAAGAATAGAAACAAGAAAACCACCATTCATTATTATTGATGAATTGTAATGTTTCCTTAAATATTATTCTCGTGGAGAAGACAAATAGGCTGTAGACCAACAAACAGCATAGTTTCACTTTAAACGGAGAATTAGGTAAACAACCTCCTGTAGGATTTCACAGTTTCTCTTCAAAGTCAACGAATTGCCAAGCCAGTTAGTACTGATTCGATGCTGAGAAACGTTTGAAATTGTGTTTGGGTTCCTAGAACCGTTTTGAAGTTTAAGCCGGGAGAGAAATATCACCAAATTGAGCATTTCCTTACACATTGGGAGTAAATCATCCATGTTGAGGATTAAAATTGGCAGCCATCTAGACGAGACTGATTCAACGTGTAAAAGAGCCAGAAATTAACATCAACAAATATAGCTTTTTTTAAAAACTAACAATAGTTTCACAACATTATATTTGCTCTTTCAAGAGAATATTATCCACGTAATGTTTCTCCAACATAGGTCCCATAGTAGCTAATATAAATAGTAACATCTAGATATTGATAGTTAGATCAACATGAGATTAAATCTTGTATTTTCTTTAACTCACTTCCATATTTAATTATCCTCTTTTCGCAATGATAAGAAATTGAAGGGTCCCACTCTCCTCTATGTTAAAAGGCAAATCTGGTGAATTCAATTCCCTGGAAGTTGACTCCATCTAAATTGTCAATTTACCAACTACCACAGAGCCAGGAAATTTTTTTCTAATCCAAGTTGTTTCACATGCAATCAAGTTAAGCTAAATTACTAGCACTCTGGGTACCAAAAGCAAAAATAAAATATCCTAAAAGCTACAAATATTAATAATTCCACTAAACCAAAGAAAAATCTAAGAATCGATTTATTTATAAATCAACTAATAAACCAAAAACCTCGAAAAAAAGTTTGAAAATTTAGCCTAAAAACAAATCACTACTAAAAGTAATGTTCTTATAATAAACAGTAAGTATAAAGATTATCTTTGGAATTTCTCTATTTAAAAGAAAAGAAACTAATAATATAAAATATCTAAACTGGCATAAATGAATGCACCGCAAAATTCTTAACATGCACAGAGAAAAATAAACAAAAACTAAGCATGTTTCAAAAACATCAGTATTTATTGAAAAAACAAGGCTTTTAAGACTGAATATATTGTAAAACTGTAATACCCAAGGCCAATGTACATTAACTGTACCAAGTAGGGCAACAAGTCGGCAAACTAAAAGCCAGTCAGCACAATCACAAAGGGGTATACTGCCATTAACAGTTTGATCACCTTGGTGTATGTTTTAACTGCCCAAAGCTCCCGGCAAAGTATGATAGAACAAAGTATACTGAGATGTAGAAGACTAAAGATGAGTTAGACACTGGGAATAATAATGGAGGCCAAGGAGTCCCATATGAAGAGTTGAGTTTTGTGGCCTCTTCAAAAGGCATTTCTCCGAGTCCTTCTGGTGTAGGTACAAACACGGAGAGAATTTACTGGTATCCCCCCAATCCCAAGGTATGCTGTTAACACAGCTGTGAAGATGGGATGGTTCATCTTCACAATTTAGAAAGGGTGACTAAAGCTTAGTAGTATGTACTTTTTTTGTAGGTAGAAGTGTTTTATGCAATATTTATTGAAGGTGGTAATCTCTCAATGATAGCACAACTTATTGTTGAGAGGTGATCCTTTATTTATACTGCACCCCTTGGTACAAGGTTTGTAAGTTGGAGTGAAAGCAAGGAATTGAAAATCCTAAAAGTCTTGACTGGGGATTTTGAGGATAGGAGAATGAGTGAGGACCAAACCATTGTTCACCTCTTATCTGAAGATGAGAAATAAGTTCTTTAAGCTGGCCAATTGTATCTTTTTTTGCTGGGTCTAAAATAGGTTTGGGCCCCAGGTTAATACCTGGGTCTATTTTTAAATTGGGTGACTAACCCTGGGTGTGAGAGAGGGGGCTAAACTAACTAAGTTTGTCTCTTATCCTAGAGAAATGAACCACCAG
>QTSX02007389.1:0-84349 GCA_014839935.2 Entomophthora muscae | reverse complement strand
AGCTAAGTCCATGGTGGCTTGCCCTTACCTAGCTCAAGCCCATTGATCTCCCATATTGATTGATTCTTCTGTGGAAGCAGCCAAGCTAGCCAAAGCTCTCTTCCAAAACAAAATTGTATCTCTCCCACTACAGACTGTATATAAGGATATTCCTGAGTTACAGTGCATGCTAGCTAAAGGGGTTATTCATAAGATTGATACTGGGGATGCACTTCTTTTTTGTGCCAAACCATACCGCTGTAGTAGGGTGGAGGATGCTCAAGTGTCTAAAAAACTCAAGCAACTTCTGGACACTGGGTTACTGGTTCCTTCCCAAAGTCTGTGGGCTTCCCCGTTACTGATTATCAAGAAGAAAGATGGCAGAAATCTCATTGTAATGGACTATTGCCGCCTGAACTCTCTTGCTAAGAAAGACTTGTAACCCTTGCCCAGGATTGGCAATGCTCTTTGACAGCTGGGTGGTTCCAAGTTTTTCTCAGCCATGGATCTAGCTTCTGGATACTGGCAAGTTGACTTATCTCCTGAAGATCAAGAAAAGGCTGCGCTTATCACTTGAGAAGGCCTTTTTGAACCCACTTGTATGCCCCAGTGGCTCTGTAATGCCCCTGCTACATTCCAATGGGCTATGGACTCCATCCTACAAGACCTAAAGCTCTCTTGTGTCTAATGTACCTTGATGACATCACTGTATTCAGAGCTACCTTTACTGACTACTTAGACCACCTCAAGGCTGTCTTCATCAAGATTTGCAAAGCTGGCTTGAAGCTCAAACCCTCTGAGTGCTCCTTCTTTAAGGAACGTCTTGAATTCTTGGGTCATGAAGTCACTCAAACAGAAATATGCCTCATGAATAACAAGGTGAAAGCCATTGAAAAGATGCTACCTCCCATAAATCTTTGAGAGGTTCAAGTGTTCCTTGGCATGATGGGCTACTACCAACAGTTCATACCTGACTTTACTGAACTAAGTGAACCCCTTGTCCAGTTGCTTTGCAATGTACCCTTTGAATGGACAGACAGCCAACAACAAGCCTTTGAAGCATTGAAGGCCAAGCTCAAAGAGGCTCCTATCTGGTCTATCCTGATTATGATAAAGAGTTCATCTTGTATACTGACGCTAGTGGAGCAGCTGTGGGTGACATCTTTGCCCAGCTTGACAATGAAGGTGTGGATTGACCTGTAGTCTACTCTTTGCGGGTCCTCAATAAGCATGAGAAGAACTACAGCATCACTGAGAAGGAATGACTGGCAGTGCTGCACGCAGTGAAACAGTTTTGGCACTACATTTATGGGACCCACTTCATGGTGGTCATAGATTGCTCCTCCCTCAAATGGCTGCAACAACTGAAGGAGCCTGAAGGTCAATTAGCGTGTTGGGCTCTGCATCTACAAGGATACAATTTTACTGTGATACACCGTCCTGGGGCCCAACATCAGAACACTGATGGCCTGTCAAGAATGCCAATCCTAGCTGTTCATCCCGCTGACACTGATTGCCTATACAAATTAATAAGGTATCCTGACTCTTGGACCTCTGAGCCAGAAGACATTTTCTTGGCACTACAGACCCTATCCAAGGACACTATAATTTGTGATAGGTAGCCCTTCAAAAAGGTTAACAATTTTTAACTACCCTATGTTTGCCCTAGCATGAGGATAGCCATTATCCTCCAAGCGCATATTGACACTGGCCATGGAGGCATGGCAAAGACTCATGACTGGTTGTGCAAAAACTTCTATTGGGAAAACATGCACCTCCTGATCCCTGATGACCTCGCCTCCTGTCATTCCTTTCAGATTCAACACCCTCGCCTGTCCCAACACCAGTTCAAGCTCATCCCTCCAAAGCATGCCTTTCACATGGTGAGTATTGATGCTGTTGGGCCTTTCCCTTGGTCTAGGTCAGGATATTGGTTTATCTTAGTTGCCGTAGACCATGTTAGCAAATGGGTTGAGGCCAGAGCAACAAAAGATATAACTGCTTAGACCACAGCTACTTTCTTGCTGCAAGACATTTTCTACCAATATGGCTGTCCTCAAGTCCTGCTTTCTGACAATGGTACCAACTTTAATGCTTGTCTCATCACTTCTATTGTCAAAGCTATGGGGATCCACCAATCATTCTCTGTGCCATATAATCCCTGTGAGATTAGGCTGATTGAACACAAATGATCAGGCTAATCATCACACACAGATCTTAATCAGTTACACGCTGTATTATCACTTGGTTATCATTTAATCAAGTGTAGTAATTATACGCTGTATAATCACCAATATATTATAATAGATATAGCAGTTAAACGCCGTGTAATTGTTAGTTTATTATAATAGATGTTGCAATTATACGCCGCATTATCACTGATCATCATTCCAATGTGTACTGATTGTACGCCATATATTACTTGCTTTATTATAACTGATGTAACAATTATACGCCGTATAAACGTTGGCCAACATAGTGATTATCATTGATTCTACGCTGTATAACCTAGAGATCATATATCACTCACCCCTCAATCCACCCTACTGGACGTTGTATCAACCCAGCCCCACACTGCCTGATGGGCTTTTATGCTCATATCAAACAAGTGATATGCAAAAGATAAGGAAATACCAAGTTCAGGTCAGAGCTACACGTTGTATAATTGGGTTTCTTATTGGTTTGGATCAGCATTACACGGCGGATAATTCAGAGGGTTGAACTGGATTGAGTCTGCTATTATACAGCGTATAATCCCTAATTTGACCCGTTGCATTAATAAGCAGAAGAATTGCCAGCCAGAAAAGGATCACTGATTAAGCCCTACAAATGGAATACCAAAATTCCACCTTCCAATGCTGGAAGACAGATTAAGGACCATTTATAAGTGTCAACTAAATACAGTGTAGTTTCCCAGTGCAATAATAGGCGTATAAGGTACAGCCAATCAATAAATGATAGTAGGGTAGCTCAAGAAGAGCGTAGGCTGTAGCTGAAGCGCCATGTACGCCTTGCTAAGGCCAGTAGCAGCACACATGCCAAGGACAGCCAATCAGGATAGGCACAGCCAGCAAATATGGACCTATTGCAAAGGTAGCCACTGAGAACTGTCTGAAAGGACAAGAACAAGGGTTGTTACAGTATATATTGATACAGATGCCTGAAAGAAAAAAACAAGTTCTTAGTTACATCTGGATAGATTACAGCTGCCGGCTAGATTGTACTCCAGTTCCAATAAACGTAATTATCTTCAAATTTATATTGTATTGTAGTCTGTAGTGCTCTTGCATAGGATTAGGTAGAGTACATTGGCAAGGCTAATATCTATCTGTAGCTTTGAACATACCAGCAATAACTCAAGTTGCTCAACATTGGTGCTCACTTCAAGTTGAGCCTCTGCCAATGCCCACAGAAACTGTCCTTGGCTCCACCTCTGCCCAGCTTTGCTGATAAGAATGGGTACAAGAATGAATTATCTGATAGTGAGAGTGCTCTTGTCTTTTCTGAGAGCAATCCTGTGGTTGTTCACCCTCCCACAATTGTCCCTTTGGTTGTAGCTCCTCTGCCCTCTGTTCCTGGGGGCCCTGCCTTGGTTGATTCCTACAATTGCACACCAATTGTGGAGCTGGATAAGACTCTACTTTGTGGGTTCTGCCTCTGTCCTTCTGACCAACCTGACCAGAACTTCAGCATCTTCTTTCACTATTGTGACCAGGAGACTTGTTGGCAGCTCTACTGGATTTATCAAAACACTTCATTCCAAGCCCTCCAGGAGCGCCTTTCTGTAAGAGAACACACCATGGAATACCTTGCTGGCTTTGCACAGCCTTCTGTAAAGCAGCTCCAGCTTGTCACCGCCCGCCAGAATCTTGAGTTGTCTTCCCTGGGTGGTGCCCTCCTCTACTGCTGTCATGATTGGGCTGAGCAGTGGGCCACGGCCAATGTCTCCTTTTTGAACATGCATGCTGTGGTCCTGGCTAATCAGTCCATGGGGGTAATGCTCATGCTTGTATAGATTAACTGATTTACATCTTCAACACAAAGTTCAGGCCTATGGTATACAAGGCAATGGACGCTTGTGGAGCCTCTCTGGCATGGCTTCAGGACGTACACAAGTTCTTTGCTGAATCAGATAAGTTCAGCGTGTGTATGGCAGATAACTTGATCACCATGGACCAGAACATAATTTCCCTAGACAAGGAGGTGGAACAGCTTGGTTTGCAACTCCATCAGTTCAAGAAATATGTTCTGGATGACATTCAGAGACTGGAAGCAAAGGTTGACAGCCATCTGAAGGTATCTTACTTGTCCACACCCAAACTGCTGCCATACCCAAACAATGTCAGGATTGCAGCACTGGAGACAAGGGTAGCAACCCTAGAAAGAATAATTAGTGGATACAAGGAGGAGCTTTCCAGAGCACACAACACAATAATGGCTCTACAGGCAGAACACACAACTATGAAGAACACCATCTCCTGCTTGTCCAAAACTACAGTTGGTGTATACTCTGAGCTCCACCAGAAAAGCCTCCAGATGGACAATCTGAATGTCCACAACTGCCTGGCCAGAATGGAAGCCCAGGTTCACCTACTGGAAACAAAAGGCTGTAAATGCATCCCCACCAGCCAACAGATGTCATCCTCTATGCCTACTAATCACTATGAGGACGCCAACAACATCTCTTAGGAGGAAGTGGAACAAACAAACAAGGGGATTCCTGAGGTGTTCACCATCCTTCCTAACAGAGAAACATTCACGCCAAAAGCCACACCTAGAGCTAGGCGTAGTTATACGGCAGATAGACAATCAACTGCCTCTTCCTACCAGCCTGCTGAGCCTACAATCAAAGACAAACGGTTTGAACCTCTCAACCTCCCCAAATATGACAAGCAAGGAAACATAATTTCCTTCCTAAGACTCTTGGAAATGGCCATGAGAGGCGCCAGTGATAATCAGAAGGCAACCACACTCATCACCACACTGGACGCAGTAAGCATCAACTTGGTGATGCCAAGACTACCTGCAACCAACTGGAGCTGCCAGGAAGCAAGACAGTCTGTGCTCAAGGAGTTTGGTGGGGAGGATATCCTCTTCACCAGGAAATCCAAATTTGGAGCCATAAAGTTTGCCCCAGGCAAAACACTGCAAGAATTTGTGGAAAGGTTCTATCACAACGTGCTGGTACTCCCCAGTTCTGGCACAGTCTCCACCTTTGACATCTGTGCTACAATGAAACAGGCAACCCATCCCTATAAAGAACTTCACAGAGTAATGGCCCCTGCCTATGCCAAGAGGAAAGATGTGTCAGAGATTGTGGACTGTCTTTGTAGCCACGCTGAAACATTTGGTTCCCTTAATTGACCTGAGTCCAAGCAGCCAAAGCCAGCCTATGAAAAACTGCGCTTTCAGAAGGAATATAGCGCAAAATTCTCTGCCCACCCTCCTGATGAGAAGGGTCCCTATTGCATTGCCTACAATACAGCGGGACATTGGAAATCAAAATGTCTGAACAACACCAAGAATTTACATGTCTTACAAAACCATCCTGCTATCATCAACACGGGAAAAGCCAAGGCGGAGTAGAGGAGGGAAATTCCACCTCTGCCAGATCATTCAACCTTCCCATCAAACCTGGCCCCAAATTACACCGCCCTGAAGATCTGCATGAGGACACAATTCACATGATTGTAGCCAAAAATCTCTATGCTGTGTCTACCTGCTCTCAAACTAAAGTCTAGTACAAACCCATTGCCCTAGCTGAATATCAAAACCTTATGCAGCCCAAATACATGACGCCAGGGAAAACCACTGTTTGCCATGCTCCAATGACCCCCCAAGCTTGAAGTCAATACAAGTAGCTTTCCCTCTGAAGGAGCTTAAGTCTGCATACCCCAATGTCTGTGAAAGCCTGCTCTGCACCTTGGAGAGTGATAAGAAGAATGGGATACACACATTAAAAAGCCTTGATGACTCTTATATTGATTGTACATACATTGACATATTGGTTAACAAACATTGCATTTGAGCAATAGTGGATAGTGGTGCTCCGTTTAACATCATCTCCACTAAGAGGGTGAATAAATTGGGTATAGCCCCAGATGTTGACTACAGATTACCCTTTGGTACAGCTGGCAAAGAACCTACTTACTCTGTGGGAGCATACAGCGCACTACCTATGCAATTTGGTTCCATTGCAGTATCTGCCCCAGAAGTTGTACTGCCAAACAACACCTATAATTTTCTCATAGGCACCTCCTTCCTGGTGAAATATGGAGCCATGAAAGATTGGGGTCTTGCCACCTTCAAATCCTTGGACAAACCTTACCCTTGTTCTTCAGTAGGGAAGGTCAAGACACTGCTCCCAATCCCTGCAAGTTTGTCAACCTGGCCTACGCCAACGGAATTGTCCCTGTGGAATACAAAATTGTTAGGAAACATAGACATAAACCTCCTACACAGATTCTGGAGTATAAGGGTATCCTGCTAAGGACCAGGTCTGCATTTTCCCTGGAACCTGGACACCAGAAGATTGCAGAGACTGGGTTGTCTGTGGTTATCCCTGAAGGGCTATATGGGGAAGTCATCAAACCCTGGGGCTGTTCTTTCTTCAAACTGTGCATTGCGCCGGGCATTGCTACCTCTGGACAACAGGAGATACACATCATCTTGGCTAACCTCACAAAGAAGACACTTTTTATCAAGAAAGACCAAGTGGTAGGCTTCTTACACTTCTACTCTACAGAGGAACTATCTGAGGTTAATGGATTTGGTACATTCAAGGAAATGGGTATACCAGACAAACCTGAGCCAGCAGTCTACCTGACTACACCCCTAGTAGACCTTTCCTCCCTTGGCCCTGAGGAGCAAGCTTGGGCATCATTGTTGTTCAAGAAGTACCGCTCAATCTTTGCTGAAAGCAATCATGATCTGGGTTGTGCTGAAGGAGTAACCCACCATATTGATACAGGATCCACTCCTCCAATCTTCATGCACCCCATACAAAAATCAAAAGCAAACAAAGAAGTTGTCTTGGAAGAAGTCAGCAACCTGCTGAAACAAGGTATGCTGATCCTGTCCAAAAGCCTTGGGCATCTTCTATCCTGATTGTCAAGAAGAAAAATGGCTCTAACCAAGTTGTCATTGACTATCAACGCCTCAACAAGGTTACCAAAAAGGACTTGTACCCTTTGCCTTGCATAGATGAGCATGAGATCACCTCAAAGGTGCCAAGTACTTCTCCGCATGGACCTCATATTGGGCTATTGGCAGATTGAACTACCCCCAAAGAACAAGAAAAATGCGCCATCATAACCTCACAAGGACTATTTCAACCAATGAGGATGCCACAAGGGCTGTGCAATGCCCCTGCAACCTTCCAGCAAGCAATGGACACCATCCTTGATGACCTTAAACTCTCCTGCGTCTTAGTGTACTTGGACAACATCAATGTCTTCTCTAGGACTTTCACCAAGCATCTAGTTCACTTGGAGGAGGTCTTCAAGAGGCTAACAGCTGCCAATCTTAAGATAAAGCTGTGCAAATGCCAGTTCTTCAAAGACCAGCTGGAATACATGGGCTTCATCATAGATAGTCATGGTCTGCAGCCCCAGCCCGCAAATACTGAAGCCATCTCTAAGATGAAGCAACCTGAGTCAAAACGCAATGTACAGCTCTTGGGAATGATTGATTACTATTGATGTTTTATCCCCTGCTTTGCAGCCATTGGAGAAACTCTCTTCCACTTGCTGAAATTGGGAGTTGACTTTATATGGATTAATCAATGTCAAGGAGCCTGACAAACTACGCTTGGCCTTGTCAATCAACCCTGCTCTGATGTACCCAGACTTTGACAGACTGTCAGGGCCCAGAATGCCCTGGAAAGTCAGCTGGCCTCCTTAGAGTTGATTAAACATGCAGTGTGAAAACCCCCACAAAGCACTTTCCAGGGCAAAATACCCCCCTTTTGACTAGCAAATGGCCCAGGATTTGAGAGGCACATGAGCCTTAAATCCCTGGCATCAATCCTGTTATCAAATTTGGGCCACCTACCTATTAGGAAATGGCACATCAGGAGCGCAACTGTTTGATTGCGCAATCAGACAATTGATTCATTGCAGGAGCTAAAAATAACTGTAGCAACTTGCCATGCTTTAAATTTCAAAAGGTCCATGTTATAGCAGCCAATGAGATCTCACCCTCTTTGCCAAGCACACAAATTCCGGGTAAAATCATAAATCCAACTTCAAATGATGCCATCAGTTCTCTGGTGGCACAAAAGGCCACAGAATCTTCAGTAAGTATAAGTAGTGAGGGGGAGAAGCCCTCATTACTGTTGACATCTTAATAAAGCGAGTTTATGCCTAGAAATTATTATTTTATTGCAGGAATTGTCTATTTTTGCTCAAATTTAATTATTCTCTTTGCATCCATTTGTGAATCCACTACTCAATACAAACTTGCATACCCATATCCTCCCGGCCATACTCCTGTTGTCCTTGCCAAACTGCCCTGCGCCCTTGACCTGGAGTATTTCTATCCCCATCACCTGGATCTGCCACCAGCAATGAAGGATATTCCAACTGCACCTCCTCTCCCCAACGCGCCTCCCACCCAGGACTTTAGCAAGCTGGGGTTTGTCCATATCACAGTATTGGGGCTGGCCGACCAAGTTGTGCCCCATACTGGGAGTTGGCGCCCCCTAGCCACTGCTCTAAACTACCTGGTTTGTATAGCGCCTATTGTGTACATGGCCTTCCAGGCCTGGCCTGCCTCCCCTGTGGGAGTCCAGCCGGACTCTGGTATGGGCCGTGACACAGACTCTTTGTGATCTATACTAACACCTCACTTACAGAAGTTGGGGCTGTACTATCCCAACTTGACAACAAGGGACTCAAACACACTGTAGCATACACTAATAGAACTCTAAATTTTCATGAACGCAACTATACAGTGACAGAGCGTGAATGCCTGGCAGTCATCTACGCATGCAAGCAATTTTGGGTCTACATCCATGGTGTATGGTTCACAGTGGTCATAGACCACACATCCCTAGCTTGGCTCCAGAGCCTCAAGGAACCAGAAGGCTGGCTTGCCTGGTGGGCGCTGAAACTACAGGCCTTTGACTACAAAATCCTCCATTGCCCTGGCAGCAAGCACCAGAATGCAGACTGCCTATCACTCTTACCCACTGTGGCTTTAGTGAGCCCATTAGCAGATCAGCTGTATTGCAAAGTAATGACTGGGGAGTTTAGCAATGAGCCCAAGAAAGTGCAGCATATCCTACAAGAACTTCAAAAGGATACAGTACTATACAATGATGTACTATACAAGCCAGTGGATGGCAAGAAACACATATTCCCTGCTCCCTCCAAAAGGACTAGCATTGTTACGGTTGCTCGTAAGGCAACAGGTCATGGTGCTTTTGGAAAACCAAGGAGATCATGTCTTGCACCTACTTCTGGGAAGCAATGAATTTTGACATTCAAGAGACAATCAACTGCTGCATCAAGTGCCAAGGGAATAAGCCACTATGGAAAAGCATAGCTTACCAAATGGTGCGACCCCATTTTGCCTGACATACTATATCAATGGACAATGTGGGACCACTCCCACATAGCGACCCTGGCTTTTGTTATGTGATAGTGGCTATAAATCACCTCACTAAGTGGGTGGAAGCCCAGCCTCTCAGAAAGGTAGATACCCCTTCTACTGCACAATTTTTCTTGGACACCATCATACTATGCCACGGCTGTCCCCAGTTCCTACTCTCAGATAATGGGACTAACTTGACGGCCTCAGTGATATCAAGAGTGAACAACCTCATGGGAGTTTATGGGGTACTCTTCACCCCATACCACCCTGAAACCAACAGGATGGTGGAACGTGCCAATGGTACCCTAACCCAGATCCTCCAGAAATTAGCTTCATTGCGTACATCTTCCTGGGAAATGTACTTAGGAGCTACAGTGTTCACGTACAACATTTTGCCTCACTCTACCACAGGAGCGTCTCCATTTCAACTGATGTATGGCAGCCACCCTGCCATTCTGTCTGTCCTATACTTGGCCACAGGTGACCCTGGGCAACTTTCCTACTGCCAGTACCTAGAACAACTGGCTGACACCCTCATCAAATTGCAAACATCTGCTTTTAGCAACACAGCTATCAAGATCCAAGCTAGATTTGAAAGGGACTCTGCTAATAGAGCCACATTGCCTTCTTTTGAGGTTGGGGAGGGGGTTGCATTCTGCGTCACTCAAGGTGCGGGTAGATCCCACAAGATAGACAAGCTATGGGTAGGCCCCTTTGAGATCATAGAGAAAACCTTACCTGACGCCTACACCATCAGGGATAAGGATAGTGGACACATATTCAACCGTGTACATGCAAAGTTTCTACAACAATTCTGCACCCCAAAAAAAGGGCCTAATTAAACACCCTCTTGATCTTATAACAAAAAAAATAATAAGTGCAAAATGGCAACTCATATATTATAAAAGGATAAGCATAAAATTATAAAAGTGCATTATATTAGAAAAGGACATAGTCCTATGAAACTTTATTACTGAGTGTCCTCCTCAGGCTCCTCAGGGACATGGTGTGTGGTAGCCTCCACATAGTCACCAAAAGCGTGGGTGACCACCACCTGATAAAGGACAACAACGTTCCAAAGCTATATGCGCCAAGCCTTGGGGGAGAGCCGCACCCAGTGCATGATGGGTGCAGTCAAGGCCAGCTCCCCATCAGCCAGGCAACCCAGACCACAGTTGATGGGAAAGCATGCTCCCAACACTAGACACTCTACAATAAATCCCTCTGAGGGATAATCAACTATAAGACCCCACTGACAACGCAACACCTCACAACAGTAGAACTTCAGGATGGCCTACATTTGGCCCAAAGAACCACAAGGAAGCAAAGGCTTTGAGACCAGGAAAAAGTTACCCAACAAAGCCATGTGAGGGAGATACAAGGAATAATCCCCAGTCTCCAATCTCTCCAGGGTGATGTTGATGATGTTAGTCAGCTGGTTGTGCTGGTTACCAGCACGTTGTAGCCCCCACTACCAAGTGGAATTGGGACTAGCCCCCAAGCACAAGACCAGACTCACACCACTGTACAATTGAAGTCAATTACCTGTGCATATTTGGCGTATAAAGCCATATTAGAGCATGGCGGCTCTACCAAGATCCCCTCCAGAGGTCAGGCCAGCTCACAAAGGGCCACAGACAAACAGCAAGAGGGTCATACTGCTCCGCATGTCAAAGACAGGAGTGTACATCCACCTCTTGCTTGCAAGACAGGAGGACAAAGAGGAACTCACTCAGGAATTTGTAGCCCTGGAAGAGGATGTTTACCTCAAAGTCCACATGATTGGGGTTGTAGGAGAGCACAACACTATCCAGCAGAGTAGGATCAGGAGCATACGGCACAACAGCCAGCCAAGGTACCATGGCCTGGGCCTGCCAAGCGGCTGGGTCTACCAAAGAAGCCCAATTTTCACCCCCACCACCAAAGACGGATGATTCTCTTGCACAACTTCCTGCTCCAAGATGGGGCTGTGAGATTGCTGAAAGGGATTGGTCACCACAGTGGTGGCCAAGGATAACTCCAAGAGAGTATCATTCTCTTGGGCGCGCAACAAAGGGTACCCATATAATTGGAGATGACGCGCCTCCTTGCTTTGCCGACTGAACTTGTTCCAACGCTCCTCCATCATGGATGCCAGGAGCTCCTGGTACTCTTCTTTAGTACTGAGACGGGAGGAAGTTGTTGAAAAAGCTATATGCCAAACTCTCTTCTTACCCTCCCTATTTATGGTCAAGAGGGGGGAGTTGTGATATTAGGCTGATTGACCACAAATGATCAGGCTAATCAATGCATGCAAATCTTTATCAGCTACACGCCAAATTATCACTAGGTTATCATTTAATTAAGTGTAGTGAATATACACCGTATATCACTAGTTTATTATAATAGATATAACAGTTATACGCTGTGTAATTGTTAGTTTATTATGATAGATGCAACAATTATACGCCGTATTATCACAGATTATCATTCCTATGTGTAGTGATGATACACTGTATATCACTAGTATATTATAATTGATGTAACAAGTATACGCCGTATAAATGGTAGCCAATATAGTGATCAGCATTGATTACATACTGTATAATCTAGAGATCATCAATTGCATATCTCCCATTCCACCCTACTGGACGTTGTATCAACTCAGCCCCACACAGCCTGATGGGTGTATATAATCATATTTAACAAGTGATATGCAAAAAGCTAGGAAATACAGAGTTTGGATCAGCATTACACAGTGTATAATTGGATTCCTAATTGGTTTGGGTCAGCATTGCACGGCGGATAATCCACAAGTCAATATTGGATTGAGTCTGCTATTATACGGCGTATAATCACCAATTTGACCTGTTGCATTAATAATCAGAGGATTGCCAGCCAGAAAAGGATCACTGATTAAGCCCCAGAAATTTAATACTGAAATTCTACCTTCCTATGTAGAAGGACTAAACAGGGACCATTTCTAAGCGTCAACCAAATACAGGGTACTTTACTGGCGCAGTAATAGGCGTGTAAGGATACAGCCAATAAATAACTTCCAGTAGGCTAGCTGACAACTGTGGTGAGTTCAACTCCCTGGTGATTGACTCCCTGGTATTTGACACTTTGTTGAGTACCAGGGAGTTGAGTGCCGCAAAAAGTGAATCTATTAGTATTTTTTGGCTTAACTGATTTAAAGCTAATTTTTACTAGTAATTTTGTGGTTTGAAACCAAAAACCAAGTTTAAATTCACCCAAATTTGACTCCATTTAATAATTTGGTTAGCTAAAATACTGATTTAAGGGGCAATTTATAAGTAAAGTTACTAGTAGAAATGAAAAAACCAGTGTTCAACATTCTAAACCAAAAAGTGAGCAGTTTGACGCTTTTTAAGCAAATTTTAATTTTATTAATAAAATACATATGCACTTATATAATAATTTATTATTTACTATTATATTTTATTATTAGTGTCCATAGTTGTTGATTAGGCTCCCAAGCACCACTATACTGGATTTAGTGGCATAGACATTAATCAAATACCCCACTTGTTTCACATTATGTCATTCCCAGGTTTTTGGATTAAGTGATGCCACATAAATTAAGACCAATGATTTTGATATTTCATATGTAATTTATAAAAAACTGAAACTTGACACCTTCTTTGTTTGACTCTATCCACTTGACACCCAATCAGTTTTGGATTTAACTAATTAAAGGCTCAGAATTAAGGCTAAATTAATATGTGACACACTATAAGCACCACTCAACACTTTAACTTGGGGATTAGTACAGAGAGCTTCTTAATGTTTTAACCAGCACTATGGTAAATAATTCACTCCCAGCTCCTCCCAGCATAAATTAAACACTAATAAACACATTCCTACTCATTTACTTTTTTAACTTATTTTGTATTTTTTTATTTTTTAGCATATGAAACTGCCTTGCTTTTGGGTTAACTTTTGAGCCTGTTTTAAATTTAAGCAAGTTTTATATGTAAAAACATAGTAAATTTGATTTTTCTGCTCAACTCTGGCACACTTGATAGTGAGAATTCAGCTTTTTCCAGCTGATTGGCAGTGCCAAACTTGACACTTTACTATGAAGGATTTTCAACTCCCAATAAAAAAATTATGCATAATAATTTTTTTTCAATTATGATCTACTACTCTTTCTGCTGCTCTCCATATAATTTTCATATATTTTTTTGATATTCAATTAAACTTTTACATTGATTAAACACTAAGATGTTAAGCTGAACCTAACATCTTTGATGTTTCATCATAAATTCACTTATTTTAGATGTTTTACCTTGATATCTATGCTTTGAGTTTGTATTTTGCTTCTATTTACTTTTTCATGTTTTTTCTTGTTAAATAAAACTTTTTTTGCATACTTTTCATTTTACTTTTACTTTGTTTTACCTCTGTGTTTCATATCTTTCATACTTCTAATATTTACAATGCTAAACTTTTCTTTAGACAAAATTAAACAATAACAGCCAACAGCCCAAGTGCCAAGCCTCCAAGGGCTCTAAAGAAACTGCCTCCACTCCCAAGCGTGCCAAGAAGCCTGAAAAGGCAAAGTCTCCAACCCTATCTCCTCCCACTCCATCTCCTCCTACTCCTCCCCCCTTCACCCTCATCTTTCACATCCCCTTCACCTTCCCCCAAAAATTCTCCCCAAATAAATCTGATGGTGATCTTACCAACCACTCCTTTTACCACTCAGAGGCTGACTCCAAGCCCACCAAGGAGCAAGGCACCAAGAATTCAAAGGCTGTCAAGGAGCCCACCTCTTTTCCTGGTAAGAAAAAAGAGGCATCCAAGCAGGCCTCAAAGAATCCTTCCCCTCTTCCTCCTGATGGCTTTTCCCCTCCTCCCTCATCTGAATCCAAAGATGAGCCTGATGGGTACTCCAAGAAGTTCAAAGCTTCTGGTCATGTGGCCTGGGATCCACTGGCCATCCACAATATTTACAATATGGACAGAGAGTTCAAAGTTCCCAAGTGCTTCCCCTGTTACTTCCCAATCATGTCCATAAAGGGAAGCGCTGGCTATGTTGGTGAAAATTACTCTTTTAATTGTAACAATCAAAAGCGCCAAACCAAGAGCAAGCACTCTGCCTGTGAGGATAAGACTTGCGGGGCCTGGCTAAACACCAAGGGCCAGGAGCAAGTAACGGCAGAGAAGGGGGAGCACTCTTGTGAGCCCCCCAATTATTTAATCACTCAGATGTTAAAATGGTATCTTTTTCAAGTAATACCCACCTCCTCTCAACTCTGGGCTTCTGATCTGGCCATAAAGGCTTTGCAACCTCTCAAACCAAATAATCTTAAGTTGGTGCCAACTCAAGAGCAGTTGGTTAAGTTCATAAGCAATAAGTGTATTGCCGCCAATCCCCCTCCCCCCAAGGCTTTGGACGTCCTCTCCAAGCTTACGCTCACCCACAAGCTCAAGCAGCTTCTGAGTGGGGAGTGCTTCCTCTTTCATGACAACAGTACTGCCGCCAAAGACCACATAATCTGCTACTCAACTCAGCAGAACCTGATGGAGTTGAAAAGGGCTTTAACCTGGCTAGTTGATGGTACCTTTGCCACTTGCCCCCGGATGTTCAAGCAGCTCTGGATGGTACATGCCCAGATTGACATCCGGTGATTCCACTTGCATTCTTTCTTCTTCCTGGGGCCACTGAGGCCATTTACACCTGTGCTTTTACCATCTTCTGCCAAGCAATTGCCCTCCTTCCTCCTGCAGACAATGATAAATCCAAGAAGACTCCCCCCTACACACCTGTGCCAACCCACCTAACTCTGACAAGGACCAGGCCACCCTGGACTCAGAGGAAAAGGCAAGGCTAAGAGCTCTTGGGCCTTGCGTGTGCATCATGGACTTTGAGCCTGCTCAGTTCAATGCATTCAAGTAGCTGTTCTTGGGGAGGTGCAGGGGTGCCACTTCCACATCTTCCAAGCAGCTTCTTGTAACATGCAGGCCCACACCAAGCTTAGTAGGTTGAGCCAGGGGGACCCTTCAGACACCTGCAAATTTGTGCTGGAACAAATTAGTGTTTTGGCTTTTTAAAGCCAGAGCACACTGCGCAGGGGTTTAAGGTGCTCTTAAAGGATCCTTACATAGGAAAGCACCCAGAGTTCAAGCCCTTCCTCAAGTACTTCATGCCCCAGTGGATTGGGAAGGTTGTCACACAGAGGCAAGGCAATGTCTGCACCAAGGCCAGCTGGAACGTTTACTGGGCAGCCATCAACAGGGAGCTCAAGACCACTTCAGAATTAGAGGCATATCACAAGCATCTTAAATCCAACTTTGGGCTTCATCCAAATTTCTATAAGTTCTTCTCCCTCCTGCAGCATCAGCATGAGAAAGAGAAAACAATCTCCAAGCTCTGAGATCTTGCCAACTGCGTCCCCCACCAAGCCTACAACCTGCGCCACCCTCTTCACCAAGGCCATCCAGGGTGTGGCCAAGCACAAGTATAAGGCCTCTGATCTTAAGCAGCAGTTTGAGCTTATTGCCACTGCCCTCCTGGAAGGGGCTAAAGCGAAACAGGGAAATAAGAATGAGGAGTAAACTTGCTTGCTTGCTCAGTTATATGATTTTTACTTTTAACTTTTTAGCTTTTTTTTACTTTTTAGTTTTGATCATCCAGTTTTAGTTTTAATTTTTAAGTTTTTTAATTTTATTAGATAGCAGTGATTATTTTATGTATGCATGATAAGTTTGAGATTGTTGTAACTGTGCTGTTTTAGCAGAGTTACATGGGGAAAAAATATTTAGAAACTAGATAATAATCTTTATTGTGAGATAGTGATTATATAGTTCATGTGAATCAATGGATAACATGAACATGATTGGTGATCACACAGTTGGATGGAAGAAGGGGGTGACTTGATCCTGCTAGTGAGTCAAGCGCCAAAACAAGGTATCCACTGTAGAGGATCATTATTTGTTCATGTAGTTGGATTTGGTAATTTGAGTTGACTTCCTAGTCTGGCTTCAAGTGACCAGATAATCAGGTTGCGGGTCACAAACCTGCTTGGTTGGAACCTTGCTGGCGGGTTGAGCCTGCAGTTTTGACACCCCCCCAACTGAAGGTCAGCCTCCTCTGGGGGCATGTTATCAGAGAGGTTGTCAGGAGCCCGGGTGCCATATTGAACTAGTTGTTTTTCTGTAGCTGGTAGGGTGGTCTCTTGTTGTTTCTGTCTTTCTTTGCAGGGTTGTAGGCAATCATGGTGTAGGGTCTTGTCTTGTTTGCGTTTGACAAACCCTTGCACAAGGTAAGTGTTATTGTTGTTTACCTCTAGGATGATTTCTTGCCCCACTTTTTTCAGGTTGTAACTTGCTCTTGTCAATATTCATGACACATACTTTGTTCCCAACTTCATGTCTATTGCGGATGGGAACAAATGTCTTTTGCAGACGTTCATTCTCTTTGGCTGTTTGCTTACAATTAGCCTGCAATACTTGAGGGTCTGAGCGTGGGGGGACTTCACTTGGAATTTCCAGTTTAAGTCCTGTCAATGCTTGAATGATATTTGGCTATGTGCTGTATACCAGTTCAAACAGGCTTTTTCCAGTGGATCTGTTCACTTGGGTTGATACACAAGTAATGCAGTTGGTAGCTGCTTATACCAGTCTTCAGGTCTCCTGGCGGTGAGTTTGGCTAAGGCTTGCACAAGGCTACCATTAAGCCGCTCTACACGTCCATTGGACTGTGGGTGGTATGGTGTTGTCATGTTGTGTTTGACCCCATTTTTTGCGAGGTATACATTGGTTGTTTCAGAGGTTAACTCTTTCCCTCTATCAGTTATTAGGAGTTCTGACTTTCCAAACTTGCTGATTATCTCCTTGCCAATAAATTTTTTTACGTCATTGCCAGTGTGTGCCTTCACTGCTTGGGCTACTGGCCATCTTGTAGCAAAGTCAATGGCAGTGATGATGTATTTCTTATCATTGTGTTTTCCTGGCATAGGACCAACAATGTCAAGAGCCCATACTTTGAAAGGTAGTTGTGTGCAGATGGGAAGTACTGACTTTGGCGGGGTTTTGCTTTTGGCAAACTTTTCACACACCTCACATTGGTCTAGCACTTCCTGGACGTTGCGGTATAAGGTTGGCCACCAGGCTTTGTGTTTTAAGAACTCATATAGGTTTCTACTCTTGGTATGTCCAAGGTCTCTGTGATCTCAAAGGATAGTGTCAACTTGCTGACGTGTGGCAATGTAGGGAATGGTTGTGCGTCAGTCATCTTTCTGTGAAGAGTACCATATACGTCAGCAAAGAGATGCTCATACTTGATGACTGTTTCTTTGGTTTTGTTGGTGGTACTAGGGGGAACCCTTTGTCTTTTGTTTGTAACACCAGGAGAGGCCAGTCTGGGTCAAGCCCATTTTCTCCTCTTGAAGCACGGACATACAGACAGTACAGGGTGTCTGCCATGGCAAGCTTGGCCCAAAGCTTGTACTGGATGAGCATGTTAAATCTCTCCAATATTTCCATCCACCGCGCTTGGCAGCGTGAAAGATTTGCTTGAGTCTTGAAATAGATGAGTGACTTGTGATTGGTTAATGCTGTGTTTTTTCCTGGTATTTGAGGTAGCAACAACATTTGACTAGGCAGTGCACAATAGCCAGCAGTTCCTTGTTGTGGATAGGGTATTGACACTTACCATCTATCAACTTCTGTGATTTGTAGGCTATGAGTAGGAAGTCAATGTCACTATTTTTAATTTGTAGTACTCCCCTAATGGATGCATCTGAGGCGTTGGTTTGCATCTGGTATTCCCCTTCACGTTTGGGGCATTTCAGGATGGGAGCTACTGTGAGATTTTCTTTGAGGCGTCTAAAACAGAGGTCATGTTGGGGGTCCACACAAATTTAGACTTGGCGCCGGTTATGGCAGATAAGGGGGCAGTCAAGACGCCATAGTCAGGTATGAAATGTTGTAAATAGGCCACCATTCCCAAGAAGGTGCGGAGTTCCAACTTATCTTTGGGTGGTAGCATCTTGAAGATGGCTTGTATCTTTTGGATGTCGGGTTTGATGCTGTCCTTTGAGACTATGTGTCCCAAGAAGGGTAGTTTCTCACAGAAAAACTGGCACTTGGAGGGCTTGGCCAACAATTTGTGTTGTGCCAAGGTCGCAAAGCCTGCTTCCAGATCTTTGTGGTGCTGTTCCACCAAGGGGCTGTAGACAATAATGTTGTCTAGGTACACTAGGGCGTGTCTGCCTATGTGGGGGGCAAACACTTTGTTCATGAAGGTTACAAAGGTGGATGGGGCATTAATCATGCCAAAGTTGAGCACCACACATTTGTAGGAGCCGTATTTAGTGTGATAGGCCGTTTTGGGAATGTCTTCCTCTTTGATACAAATCTGATTGTAGCCTGCAGTTAGATCAATCTTGGAGAAGACAGTGGCTCCTCCTAAGGCATCAAAGAGGTTGTCAATCAGTGGTAGAGGGTAACAATTCTTAATGGTAACTTTGTTTAAGGCGTGGTAGTCTGTGACCAGACGCAAGGCACTGGTTTTCTTAGCCACAAAGAATATGGCAGCCCCAAAGGGAGATTGTGAGGGGCGTATAAGTCCTTTTTCCAATGCCTCCTTGAGGTAGGCGCATAAGGTGTTGTCTTCATTTGGGTCAGCCTGTAGATAGGGCACGCCTTGGGTACAGCCCCCTTGTGTTGAATAGAGTGCTGAATATGCTTCTCAGGAGGCAGCCCAGGTATTGCTTCCTTAAAGATTTCTGGGTGGCGGGCCACAATGTTGCAGTCCTGAGGCGTGGAGGTATCCTGGTGGTTTTTGAAGTGTATAATCTTGTACTGGCAGGAGTCCCAGTCAATTGACTTTGTATCTTTCTTCTTGTCCTGGGTCTCTGTGATGCGCACAAAGACGTGGTTGTGGAGCAGTTGATCTATAGAGTCATGGTAGATTTGATGGTTGACACCTTCACACTTGATGGTCAACACTGAGGTTGTCCAGTCTACGTGAGGATTGTTCTTTTGTAACCAGTCTAGTCCCAGTATAATGTCAAACTTAGGAAAGTTGATGACAGGACCTTGGATGGTGAAGTGCAGGTTCTCAAGCATGACAGAGAAGGGGGCAGTTTCCCTTGTCACAGCAATGTGGTGTTCATCAGCCAGGTCCACATTTTTAATCCGCAAAGGATTAGTGGCCAGCCTGAACTTATCCACAAAGCTACTGTTTACTAAGGTTTGGTGTGCGCCTGAGTCCAAGAGTGCTGAGCCTGTGTAACTGCAAAAGTGAAAAGGGTAGGACATCAATTTATTGGGATGTCTGGCAATGGTGCACAGTACTGGGTCTTCCAAGGACACCTGGATCATTGGGCATTGGTCCACATCCTTGGATTAGCATTCATTGTTGGGCAAGTCAGTAGTTGCGTGGGGAGAGCTTGGCTTGCTTAGTGCTCTCCCTGGGCTTTTCCCACATCTTGGTTGCCCTGTGTGGCAGTGACTCAGAAATGGGTACAGTTTAACTGGCCATTGTTTCCTTTTCCATGTCTGTTAGAACCTGTGGGCTTGTAGTTGGTGTTGCTCCTGTTGCCTCCAGGAGGTGGTTGAGAGGAGCGCCTGCTTGGATGGGAATCCTTGGGTCTTTCTCTTTTCCCAGTTTGTGCATTGTGCAGAGCGTTGGATGTTTGTTCTACTTTTTCCGCTTCACAGTATGGACTTTGCAGGTTGATCACCTGATCCAAGTTTACATGCCTCATCACGTGCAACTTGAGAGCGCTGTAGTTCATGAGGTGTGTGGCTGGGGTGTCAAAGGCCATATTGGATGGTGCACAAAGGCAGAGTTCCTCATAGGCGCAGGTGAGTTCTTTTACGGTGCCTGTCTAGGTCAGGTTCTTTACTTGGCAAATAATCATGAGCACTGTATCCTTTAGCACAAATCTTGCCAGGAAGTCTTGCTTAAAGTTATTCCAGTTCTTGTTGGTGTGCTCTTCATACCACTTGTTGTACCAGGTGCCAGCGTCATGGATCAGGCAAATGGAAATGTCTGCAATCCAAAACTACTGTGGGCATTCCATCTGAGCTAGCTTGCTCTGGGCAGACTGGATCCATGCGGCGGCATTGTTGTTGTTGGCCCCGGCAAAAGGTTCCAAGGCGGCGCTTTGTAGTCTTTGGGCTACATAGACGGGCATAGTTGTTTTGTTGGCTGGTTGCGGCATCAATGGCGGAGCTTGGAAGAAACCTTGTGCAGACATGGCGTTGAAGGCGGGTAGCAGGATCACCGTGTTTTGGTATAGGACAAAACCATCTGGTATTGCGGTACCAGGAATGTACGGATTCCAGTTGGGCAGGAGGCCAGACATAATTCTGTCAAGGATTTGTTGGCCGCAGCGTGTGCAGGCAACAGGCGGAATGTTTCAAGATAAGTTAGAATGGAGAACCTACCTGTGCTACCAATGTCGTAACTGTGCTGTTTTAGCAGAGTTATATGGGGAAAAATATTAAGAAACTAGATAATAATCTTTATTGGGAGATAGTGATTATATAGTTCATGTGAATCAATGGATAACAGGAACATGATTGGTGATCACACAGTTGGATGAAAGAAGGGGGTGACTTGATCCTGCTAGTGAGTCAAGTGCCAAAACAAGGTATCCACTGTAGAGGATCATCATTTGTTCATGTTGTTGGATTTGGTAATTCAAGTTGACTTCCTAGTCTGGCTTCAGGTGACCAGATGATTGGATTGCGGGTCACAAACCTGCTTGGTTGGAACCTTGCTGGCGGTTTGAGCCTACAGTTTTGACAAGATGAATATTTATAGTTGAAAGTAAGTGAAATGTCTTAATTTTTGTTAATTTCCTGATAAAACATATGATATTCACAGTTGTGCTTATAAAAACTATATCAAATAAAGATTTAAATTTCTTCATATTTTGCATAACTTTATTTTTTTGTTTATGTTTAATTTGTTTTTTAGGACTTTAATTTTTGTAGTAATAAAAAATATTTTTATAATGAAGAGTGTAATTTACATAGTGAAATGAGAAATAAATGCTTATTTCTCTCTTTTTAATTAGGGTACTGTTTTTATTGCATTTTTGAGCTCTCTGGGGTCACTTTAGTATACCATAGCTGTAAGGTTTAATTTTATATATTAAAAGTTTTCAGTACATAAAGATCCCTTAATTAAAAAAGTGTCAATTTCCAGTTGTCAATCAGGGAAAAAGGGAATTCTCACTTTACTATAGTGTCAAGCACCAGAGTCAAACTTACCACAGTTGTCGGCTAGCTCAAGAAAGCAAAGGCTGTAGCTGAAGCGCCATGTACACCTTGCTAAGGCCAGTAGCAGCACATGTGCCAAGGACAACCAATCAGGATAGGTGCAGCCAGCAAAGATGGACCTATTTTGAAGGCACCACTGAGAACTGTCTGAAAGGACAAGAACAAGGATTGTTGCAGTACATATTGATACAGACACCTGAAAGGATGACAACAAGTTCTTAGTTACACCTGGATAGATTGCAGCTGCTGGCTAGATTGTACTCCAGCTCAATAAACTTAATATCTTCAAATTTCTATTCTATTGTAGTCTGTAGTTCTCTTGCATAATATTAGGTAGAGTATATTGGCAAGGCTAACATCTATCTGTAGCTTTGAGCATATCAGCAATAACCCAAATTGCTCAACACTTGCCAATGTGGGGGGCAAAGACCTCATTCATATTGGTATCAAAGGTTGATAATGTGTTTGTCATCCCAAAGTTAAGTACAACACACTTGTATGACCCATACTTGGTACAGAAGGCTGTCTAAGGTATGTCTTCCTCCTTGATAAAAATTAGGTTGTAGCATGCTGTCAGGTCAATATTGGAGAAGACAGTTGCTCCAAACAGGGCGTTGAAGAGATTGTCAATGAGCGGAAGCGGGTAACAATTCTTGATGGTAGCTTTGTTTAGGGATCAATAATATGTGACAATTCAAAGGGTCCCATCCTTATTTGCCACAAAGAATACAGCGGCACAAAAGGAAGACTGTGAGGGGTAAATAAGTCCTTTTCCCAATGCCTCCTTGAGGTAAGCGCACAGTGTGTTGTCCTCATTTGGGGTAAAGTGGTAGATGGGTTGCTCCTTGGGTACAGCTACCTTGATTTAGATGGAGTGCTGTATGTGTCTCTCTGGTGGCAACCCTGGCAGAGCCTCTTTGAAGATTTCTGGATGGCTGGCCACAATTCCCCAATCCTGAGGTGTGGTGGTGTTTTGGTGGTCCTTGAAGACTATAATCTTGTACTAAGAAGTCCCAGTCAATTGCCTTGAGGTTCTCCCTTTTGTCAAGAGTTTCTGAAATACACACAAAGACATTATCACGTCAAAGTTGGTCCACCAAGTCAGGTTAGATCTGTTAATTGACTCCTTCACGCTTGATGATCAGACTGAGATGAACCAGTCTACATGGGGGTTATTATTTTGTAGTCAGTCAAGTCCAAGTACAATATTGAATTTTGGGAAGTCAATGACAGGTCCCTGGATAGTGGAGTACAGGTTCTCAAGTGTAATGACAAAGGGGGAAGTCTCTTGTGGCATGGCAGTGTGATGTTCATCAGCTAAAACCACATTCTTAATTCATAAAGGATTAGTGGTTAACTTAAAATTTTCCAAAAAGTTGCTGTTGACAAGTGTGCAATCTGCTCCTGAGTCCAGGAGCGCAGAGCCAGTGTAACTGCAAAAGCAGAAAGGATGGGACATCAGTTTATTGAGATGTCTGGCAATGGTGTAAAGCACTGGATCTTCCGAGGGCACCTGGATCATTGGGCACTGATCCATGTCCTCAGGTTGGTACTCATTGTTGAGCAAGTCTGGCGTTGTGCAAGTAAAGCTTGGCATGCTTAGTGCTCTCCCTGGGCTTTTTCCATGTCTCTATTGTCTTGGTTAGTGGTGACTTGGAAGTTGGTGCAATTTGACTTCAAATTGTTCCTGTTGATGTAGCCAATTGAGCCTGAGGGCTTATGGCTAGGGTTATTGTTGATGTTATTGTTTCCAGAAGGAGGGTGGTTGGGGCGTCTATCTGGATGACAGTCCTTGGGTTGCTCTCTTCTCAGTCTGTGCTTTATGGAGAGCATTGGATGGTTGATTTGTTTTCTCTGCCTCACAATAAAGGCTCTGCAGGTTGGTCACTTGATCCAGGTTGATGTGCCTCATTATGTGCAACTTGAGTGCATTTTAGTACATTAGTTGTGTAGCTGGGGTGTCAAAGGCCATATCTGAGGGGGCCTGTAGGCAGAGCTCCTTGTATGCCCAAATGAGCTCCTTTACCGTAACTGCTTGGTGAGATTCTTTACTTGGTGTATGATCATGAGTGCAGTGGTCTTCAGCACAAACCTTGCTAAGAAGTCCTGCTTGAAGGTGTCCCAGTCCTTCTTGACGTGATCCTTGTGCCACTTGTTGCACCAGTTGACTGTATTGTGTGTAAGTCAAATTGATATCTCTGCAATCCAGAAAAGTTGTGGCCATTCCATTTGTGCTAGTTTACTCAGGGCAGATTGAATCCATGCCATGGAGTTGTTGTCATTGGCCCCAGCAAACAGGTCCAAAGCGCGGCTTCAAAGTCTTTGAGCTATGTGGACTGGCATGATGCTTTCATCTGTTGCTCAAGGGCCAGCAGCAGGTGCTTGGAAAAACCCTTTAGCTAACAGGACGTTGAAGGCAGAGACTGGGGTCACCATGTTCTGGTATAGAAGGAGCCCATATGGTATTTTGGTACCAGGCAAGTATAGTGTCCAGTCCATTGGGAGGCCAGACATGATTCTATTGTAGATTTTTTGACTGCAGCAAGTACAGGCAATAGGCAAATTTTGGGGGATAAAGTAGGATGGAGAACCTACTTCTGCTACCAATGTCATAACTGTGCTGTTTTAGCAGAGATACAAGGGGAAAAATACTTGGAAACTAGATAATATTCTTTATTGGAAGATAGTTATTAAATAGACATTGTGAATCATGGATAGCAGGAACATGATTGTGTTAATCACTCAGTTGGATAGGGAAGGGGGTGGCTTGATCCTGATAATGAGCCTAGCCCCAATTTGAGGTATCCACCGTAAGGGATCATATTCTGTTCATGTGGCAAGTTTGACTCCCTGGTGATCAACTCCCTGGTGATTGACTCCCTTAAACTTGACTTCCTGGTATTTGACACTATAATAAAGTGAGAATTCAGCTTTTGCCCTGATTGACAACTGGAAATTGACACTTTTTTTATTAACAGATCTAGATGTACTGAAAACTTTTGATATAAAAAATTAATTCTTATAGCTATGGTATACTAAAGTGACCCCAGAGAGCTCAAAAATGCAATAAAAAAAGTACCCCAATTAAAAAATGGAGAAATAAGCAGTTATTTCTCATTTTACTATGTAATTTACACTCTTCATTATAAAAATATTTTTGAATACCATAAAAACTAAAATTCTAATGAGAAAAAACAAACAAAAACACAAAAATAGAAGTTATGCAAAACATGAAGAAATATTAAAACTTATTTGATATGGTTCATATAAGTACAACTGTAAATAACATATGTTTTTTTAGGAAATTAACAAAAATTAAGATATTTCACTTACTTTCAACTATAATATTCATCTCAAACTTACCATGCATACAAAAAAATAATCACTGCTATCTAATAAAATTAAAAAACTTAAAAATTAAAACTAAAACTGGATGATCAAAACTAAAAAGTAAAAAAAAGCTAAAAAGTTAAAAGTAAAAATCATATAACTGAGCAAGCAAGCAAGTTTACTCCTCATCCTTATTTCCCTGTTTCATTTTAGCCCCTTCCAGGAGGGCAGTGGCAATAAGCTCAAACTGCTGCTTAAGATCAGAGGCCTTATACTTGTGCTTGGCCACACCCTGGATGGCCTTGGTGAAGAGGGTGGCGCAGGTTGTAGGCTTGGTGGGGGACGCAGTTGGCAAGATCTCAGAGCTTGGAGATTGTTTTCTCTTTCTCATGCTGATGCTGCAGGAGGGAGAAGAACTTATAGAAATTTGGATGAAGCCCAAAGTTGGATTTAAGATGCTTGTGATATGCCTCTAATTCTGAAGTGGTCTTGAGCTCCCCGTTGATGGCTGCCCAGTAAACGTTCCAGCTGGCCTTGGTGCAGACATTGCCTTGCCTCTGTGTGACAACCTTCCCAATCCACTGGGGCATGAAGTACTTGAGGAAGGGCTTGAACTCTGGGTGCTTTCCTATGTAAGGATCCTTTAAGAGCACCTTAAACTCCTGCGCAGTGTGCTCTGGCTTTAAAAAAGCCAAAACACTAATTTGTTCCAGCACAAATTTGAAGGTGTCTGAAGGGTCTCCCTGGCTCAACCTACTAAGCTTGGTGTGGGCCTGCATGTTACAAGAAGCTGCTTGGAAGAAGTGGAAGTGGCACCCCTGCACCTCCCTAAGAACAGCTACTTGAATGCATTGAACTGAGCAGGCTCAAAGTCCATGATGCACACGCAAGGCCCAAGAGCTCTTAGCCTTGCCTTTTCCTCTGAGTCCAGGGTGGCCTGGTCCTTGTCAGAGTTAGGTTGGTTGGCACAGGTGTGTAGGGGGGAGTCTTCTTGGATTTGTCATTGTCTGCAGGAGGAAGGAGGGCAATTGCTTGGAAGAAGATGGTAAAAGCACAGGTGTAAATGGCCTCAGTGGCCCCAGGAAGAAGAAAGAACGCAAGTGGAATCACCGGATGTCAATCTGGGCATGTACCATCCAGAGCTGCTTGAACATCTGGGGGCAAGTGGCAAAGGTACACTCAACTAGCCAGGTTAAAGCCCTTTTCAACTCCATCAGGTTCTGCTGAGTTGAGTAGCAGATTATGTGGTCTTTGGCGGCAGGACCGTTGTCATGAAAGAGGAAGCACTACCCACTCAGAAGCTGCTTTAGCTTGTGGGTGAGCGTAAGCTTGGAGAGGACGTCCAAAGCCTTGGGGAGAGGGGGATTGGCGGCAATACACTTATTGCTTATGAACTTAACCAACTGCTCTTGAGTTGGCACCAACTTAAGATTATTTGGTTTGAGAGGTTGCAAAGCCTTTATGGCCAGATCAGAAGCCCAGAGTTGAGAGGAGGTGGGTATTACTTGAAAAAGATACCATTTTAACATCTGAGTGATTAAATAATTGGGGGGCTCACAAGAGTGCTCCCCCTTCTCTGCCGTTACTTGCTCCCGGCCCTTGGTGTTTAGCCAGGCCCCGCAAGTCTTATCCTCACAGGCAGAGTGCTTGCTCTTGGTTTGGCGCTTTTGATTGTTACAATTAAAAATGTAATTTTCACCAACATAGCCAGCGCTTCCCTTTATGGACATGATTGGGAAGTAACAGGGGAAGCACTTGGGAACTTTGAACTCTCTGTCCATATTGTAAATATTGTGGATGGCCAGTGGATCCCAGGCCACATGACCAGAAGCTTTGAACTTCTTGGAGTACTCATCAGTCTCATCTTTGGATTCAGATGAGGGGGGAGGGGAAGAGCCATCAGGAGGGAGAGGGGAGAGATTCTTTGAGGCCTTCTTGGATGCCTCTTTTTTCTTACCAGAAAAAGAGGTGGGCTCCTTGGCAGCCTTTGACTTCTTGGTGCCTTTGCTCCTTGGTGGGCTTGGAGTCAGCCTCTGATTGGTAAAAGGAGTGGTTGGTAAGATTACCATCAGATTTATTGGGGGAGAATTTTGGGGGAAGGTGAAGGGGATGTGGAAGATGAGGGTGGAGGAGTAGGAGAAGATGGAGTGAGAGGAGATAGGGTTAGAGACTTTGCCTTTTCAGGCTTCTTGGAAGGCTTGGGAGTGGAGGAAGTTTCTTTGGAGCCCTTGGAGGCTTGGCACTTGGGCTATTGGCTGTTATTGTTTGATCTTGTCTAAAGAAAAGTTTAGCATTGTAAATATTAGAAGTATGAAAGATATGAAACACAGAAGTAAATCAAAGTAAAAGTAAAATAAAAAGTATGGAAAGAAAGTTTTATTTAGCAAGAAAAAACATAAAAAAGTAAATAGAAGCAAAATAAAAACTCAAAGCATAGATATCAAGTTTAAAACATAGAAAATAAGTGAGTTTATGATGAAACATCAAAGATGTAAGGTTCAGCATAACATCTTAGTGTTGAATCAATGTAAAAGTTTAATTGAAAATCAAAAAATATATGAAAATTATATGGAGAGCAGCAGAAAGAGTAGTAGATCATAATTGCAAAAAAAATATTATGTATAATTTTTTATTGGGAGTTGAAAATTCAAAACATAGTAAAGTGTCAAGTTTGGCACTGTCAATCAGCTGAGAAAAGCTGAATTCTCACTGTCAAGTATGCTAGAGTTGAGCAGAAAAATCAAATTTACTATGTTTTTACATATAAAACTTGCTTAAATTTAAAACAGGCTCAAAAGTTAACCCAAAAGCAAGGCAGTTTCATATGCTAAAAAATAAAAAAATACAAAATAAGTTAAAAAAGTAAATAAGTAGGAAGGTGTTTATTAGTGTTTAATTTATGCTGGGAGGAGTTGGGAATGAATTTTTTACCATAGTGCTGGTTAAAACATTAAGAAGCTCTCTGTACTAATCCCCAAGTTAAAGTGTCAAGTGGTGCTTATAGTGTGTCACATATTAATTTAGCCTTAATTCTGAGCCTTTGATTAGTTAAATCCAAAACTGATTAGGTGTCAAGTGGATAGAGTCAAACAAAGAAGGTGTCAAGTTTCAGTTTTTTATAAATTATGTATGAAATATCAAAATCATTGGTCTTAATTTATGTGGTACCACTTAATCCAAAAACCTGGGAATGACATAATGTGAAACAAGTGGGGTATTTGATTAATGTCTATGCCACTAAATCCAGTATAGTGGTGCTTGGGAGCCTAATCAACAACTATGGACACTAATAATAAAAATATAATAGTAAATAATAAAATTTCATATAAGCGCATATTATTTATTAATAGAATTAAAATTTGGCTTAAAAAGTGTCAAACTGGTCACTTTTTGGTTTAGAGTGTCAAACACAGGTTTTTTCATTTCTATTAGTAAATTTACTTATAAATTGCCCCTTAAATTGGTATTTTAGCTAACCAAATTATTAAACAGAGTTGAGTTCAAGTAAACTTAACCTTGGTTTTGGTTTCAACCCTCTAAATTACTAGTAAAAATTAGCTTAAAATTGGTTAAGCCAAAAATACTAATAGATTCACATATGTGGCACTCAATTCCCTGGTACTCGACAAAGTGTCAAGTACCAGGGAGTCAAGTTTAAGGGAGTCAAACTTACCACAGTTGCCGTTCATGTTGTTGGATTTGAAATTCTAGTGACTTCCTAGCTTGGCTACAGTTCCCTGGGAGGTTGGGTTGCGGGTCATGAACCTGCTTAATCGGAACCTTGTTGGTGGGTTGAGTCTACTGTTTTGAAATTAAGGATATTGAGAACAGATTACCACCCCCTCCAAGAAAAGCCAGAATGGAGTCAAGGAAGACACAGTGTACAATCAGGTGCATATGGGCTACAAGGGGGATGTAATGATGGAATAATTTGAAGAGGGCCTCAAATGCTATGAACCTTGGGCTTTAATAACTGAAAATCTTTAGCTTGATAAACTATTTGCTTGTCTCCTATGCCTACCCTTTAAATTAACGGGCCATGCTTTATTGATCGGCTAGTAAATCTTTATAGTTTGGGTCTTTTATTCTTTACTTATTAGAATTTAATAACTTAGTTGGTTTTTATTTGATGTCAAAGTTTGATTGGGTTTTAATATGTAGTTTATATTTTTATTAAATGTCAAAGTTAGCAATTGGTTAGATTTTTTTGACAGAAGATTGGCTTATTTTTTGTATTTGGTTAGATTGACAGAAAACTAGTGTTTTTAATGCTGGTTGGCAGAAAATAATTTATGGAACATCTTTCTGCCTTAAAAAGGAGGATTAAGTGATGGTTTTATTCTAGAAGTTCGGGTTTGAACCTTTGTTGAGGTGGTCAGGTGAGGGCTTGCTGGCTGGCCATTTCCGCGTAAAGACCCTTCAAGGCCACCAGTTCCTGGTGGGTGCCGCGTTCAACAATCAGCCCATCCTGCATGACCAGGATGAGGTCAGCATTCTTGATGGTGGCAAGGCGGTGGGCAATGGCAATTGTTGTCCGCCCCTGGGAGGCCTGGTCCAATGCAGCTTGGACGACCTTTTCAGATTCAGCATCAAGCGCTGACGTGGCTTCATCCAGCAGAAGGACCTGAGGATCCCGGATCAAGGCGCGGGCAATGGCAATTCTCTGCTTCTGGCCACCGGAAAGTTGGGTTCCCTTTCCTCCCACCATCGTCTCGTAAGCATCAGGGAGAGACATGATGAAGTCATGGATGTTGGATGCTTTGGCAGCGGTGATGACTTGCTCCATACTGGGGGTAGATTCATATGTGCGAGCACCCATCAGGATGTTGTCTTTGATGGAAAGATTAAACAGAGCAGGCTCCTGCCCAACCAGAGAAATGTGATCGCGGTAGGAGGGAAGGTGCAAGTCACGGATATCAACCCCATCCAGCGCAATGGAGCCCCGGGAGATGTCGTAGAAGCGTTCAATCAAGCCAATGCTAGTGGATTTACCGCAACCGCTCGGCCCCACCAGGGCAATGAACTGGCCCCGGTTGGCCTGGAAACTGATGCCTCTAAGGGAGGGGACATTGGGACGGGTGGGGTAGCTGAATTGAACGTTGTTGAAGCTAATTTCTCCCTGAGTAGCGTTGATGTGCTTCCCTGTCCCGCTGTCGAGTTGGTTGATTCGGGGTTGGCGGAGGAGCATGAGGTTGAACTTCTTGGCGCTGTCTTTGGCCGCCTTAACGCCCACCAGGAACGGCAACTTCCTGAACGCATCGGATGCCACCATGGTGAGGAGGAAGATCACTCCGCACGCCTTTAGAAAGTAGTCAAACCGTTCACCCCGTTCAACGTCCCTTATAAACAGAGCCAGAAGTAGCGTTGCAGCAGCAATAACAATTGGAACAATGCATGAAGCTAGGGACAAAAATATGGTGGTGACAAAGGCGTTGGAATAGCCCGCCTTCAACGCCATCCGCTGGCTCCTTTGGTAGGCCTCAAACACTTGGTCCTCCTTGGTCAGCGATGCCACTGTCCGCATCTGGCTGGCGTTCTCACACGCCATCTGGGTAGATTCCACATACGCCTGCTTGCTCCTCTTAGAAAAGCGGTGCATCAAAGCCATGGAAGCCACCCCCATCCCAAGCAGGGATGGCAAGAATAGCAGCATGATCAGAGTCACCTTTATATTAAAAAAGAACCCAATCACCACTGAGATGCAAAGGTTCACCCCAATGTTAATGAATGCTCCCAGCGACATCCCACTGAAGGCCGTGATCCTTTGGGGAATAAGGGCGGCGCTGGAGACCAATACACCCACTGAATTGATATCCAGATCAAACCACCCCACCTCCTGTCGCATAATGGCCTCCATCAGCAGCACCCGCAGCCGAGTAGACAGCTTTTCAGCGGCAAATCCCAGGCCAAGGATGCAGCACAGCTGGGAGATGCCTGCCAGGATGGCCACCCCCGAGAGAAGGTAAAACATGTTCCAGAAATCCTGGGTTAAGGGCAAGCCCTTCTTATAGGTTTCGGCTAACGCTTTAGCGGAGTGCATAAGGGCGAGAAACAGAATAAAGTTCATAGCGCCAAGCAGAATGGCCCCCACCGTCCCAACAGCGTTGGGGATGACCTCAGGTAAATTCAGCTTCATCAAGGACCATGCATTATTGAAAAAGGGTGCCTTGATCTTTCCTGTATCGTAAGAGTTCTCTTCAGAGCTGAGGGATTCCAACAAGGGAGTATCCTCTTCATAGTTGGCGACTTGGTTTAGCGAGGGTAAAGGTACTGCTGATTCAGCGGGGCGGGAGCGTTGGATGTTCACCAAATTGAAATAGTTTCCGTGGAGGGCCAACAGCTCCTCGTGGTTACCCTTTTCAACTATTCTTCCACGGTCCATGACAACGATGATATCAGCATTCTGGATGGTGCTGAGCCGATGCGCAATCACCAGTGTGGTCCGTCCTTGGGATGCTTTGTCTAGAGCCATCTGAACTACTGCCTCCGACTTTGTGTCAAGAGCAGAGGTGGCTTCATCTAGCAGGAGAACCTTGGGATCCTTGACAATGGCTCTAGCAATGGCAATTCTCTGCTTCTGCCCCCCGAAAGAAGATAGCCCTGTTCACCAACATTTGTCTGATACCCATTTGGAAGCTTCATTATGAAGTCATGGGCGTTTGCGTCTATGCAGGCCTGTTCAATTAACCCGGTTTGCTCATCAGGGGAGGTGTGCTCGTGAGGGGTACTAATTAGCCCCCAAGCAATGTTCTCAAAGATTGTTCCACTAAACAGTACGGGCTCTTGCGATACCAACCCAAACTGGCGACGCAGCCATTTGACATCAAAACTGCGGATGTCAATATCATCAAGGGTGACTTGGCCTTGGACGGGGTCATAGAAGCGCTCGAGAAGCTGGACTAGAGTGGACTTTCCTGACCCACTGGTTCCTACAAGGGCAACAGTGGCTCCAGTAGCTACTTCTAGACTGAAGTTCTGGAAAATAGTGACATCGGGGCGGGAAGGGAAGTGAAAGTTGATGTTCTTGAAGCCAATCCTCCCACTAATGGACTGCAGCTCCTTTTCTCCCGGTTGACCAGAGTTGATAGTAGGTACAATTTCTATCACTTGGTATATCTTTGCGGCAGCGGCGCGCGCTGTGGTGATAGCCAGGAGGTTGGGTGGGATGCTGGCCACTGAATAGATGCAAAGAAACAAGGCAATGAAAATAAATATAGTGGCTTGTATGTTATCCTCCTCAGTTTCCATCAAGGCAAACCCAACCTTCCAATCGATGGCCACTCCCATGTAGACGGAGAACGTCAACATGCCAATGGCAGCACTCTCGATGTAAACTCGCTTCCTTGAATATCCCTCGGCAGAAGCAACAAACTTTCCATAAATTTCCATGAGCTTAGTGGTCATGTTGAAGGATTGCACGGTTCGGATGCTGGCGATGCTCTCCTCGGCCAGGCTGCCAGCAACAGCGTACTCTCCTATGGCAAGGGTAGCTAGCTTCTGAGCATACATATTCCCCACCACCAATCCAACCAAACACACTATAATTAACAAGTAGACGTAGCCAGCCATTTTAACAGAAAAGAAGAAGGAAATGCAAATCATTCCCAAGACAATCCCCGTATCCATGATAAGCAACGCCAGCCTCTCGCCAACACCGTCACGAACTTTGTCGATATCGCTCGTCAGGCGGGTAGTAATTTCACCTGCCCCCAAAGTATCAAACCATGCCATGTCCATGTGCAGGACTGACTTCATGTACGCCTTGCGCATGCGGTACACTATCCGCTCGGCAACAAACATGTACGAGGAGAGGCCAGCGTACATCACCATAGCCATGAATAACCCGACAGCTACAGTTCCTATCGCCCACCCAGTAATCCTTGGCATGACTTTAGAAAACTCTTTATTTCCCAGGGCAGCATCTTTAGCTTGATCCAGCATTAGTGATGCCAGGATGATGTTTATAATCAGAGAGACCCCGGCTACGATTAGGCATATTCCTCCCATCACCAGCAAGAACCGCTCGCGATTGCTGGCAAACCTAAACAGCTTTAGGAAGGAGACGGAGTTCAGTTTCGTTGAGGCTTCGTTAGATCCCTGCTCATGTCAGTCACTGTAATTTCACCTAGTTACCTTTTCGTTCATCTCGTGAAATGTTTCCTGATTTGCGCAACCTTCTGGTATTTAAGTTGACCTCGAAAAATCAAGCATACCTATTTATTGATGTTTGCTATTAATCTGCTTTAATCACTACGCTCAATTCATTTAAGCCAATATAATACAGGGGGCTCTTCTCATCCAATCAATCAGCGGAATAAAGATTCATCCCCTGGAATATTCAGCCACTATGCTTGGTGTGCAAGTTTTCAGCGAAGATATTAGAAGCGAGAAGCCAATCATCTACCGCTAATCAAAATTGGACCACATCTTGTGAAACGATTCCCGAGGGCGAAATCCATATAATCCAAACCTTCCTTTCCCATGTCTGAAATTAAATAATCAGAAATGATTGTGGATTTCCAAATTAGGTGAAGATCCAATTTACCTTAAGCATCCAATGGATCACAGCATCGCCAACCAGTACAGCTTTGCGGTGGGGGAGCCTTTCACTGGGTTTTTATACAGCTCATATTACTTTCATGTTTACACAACTCTTAACAAGCAATAGCTTATTTCCTCGGCTTCAGATCCTCGGCACAGACATTGTCTCCCAGGCTAAGAAACCCCCTGACAAACCAATTCGACTTTTTCCTGCCCCGAAATTTCAACTTGAGCAGAATGCATCTGTTTAAATAATAGGTGGCTTATAATTAATACATGCCAATTTAATTGCTCGCCGTTAATGGATTCTGCTTGTGGAAACATATGTGCTCCCATTAGCGTTGGATGGGTGACTAACTTGCATGTCAAATAGCATTGGAATTAAGTAATTCAACTTGACTTATCTCTCATCACCAACCAGATCCTTAAATCGTGCTTGAAAAATCCCAGCAAAATGGTTCGCTGATGCAGTTAAAATTAGCTTTAGAAACTGTTCCTTTGATGTGGCTTTTGGTCCAATAACTTCATTTGATTAGATATAAATGCTAAAGAAATATCAACCCTGCTTCAATACGGTAAAATCAGGATAATCTATTTTTGGCACAATCCTCAATTACAAAATCAGGTCAACAGTTTTACTCCAACCAATCTCAAAAATCGAGTGCTAAATGCATCCCAAGCCTATGAAGAATAGAAGGTTCCGCGTAGCGAGCACCAGCTACTTTAAATATTATATTGTTGTTTATTTCAATTGTTTTACAAGAATACGCGTTCACTTTAGAGTTGGAAGGTTTACTCTTCCATTGACTAACACCAGCTCCCCAGAACTTTCCACAATTCCCAAAGTCGGCCCAACCTTTATTGCCCACAGCAACCCCCTTTTCTATTGGAAGTAACGAAAGTTAACATTCCGCCACCCTTAATAAAACGATTCTTTGCGAAAACAACCTGAAATCTGATCTGGCCTCAAAGGAAAAGGATCAGGTTCTTTGTAAACTTTCTATTCATTTATCCTAATCCAATCTCCTGATTCCCTGGTGCCACCTCCCCAAACATACCGTCTCGCTCCTCAAATGCTTCAGGCATAACCGACTTAATCCAAAATAAACCGGAACACTTCATTGAGCAGCTTAGCTACTAGGCAACACTTGCATAACCCGTTCAGATGGTGCTACTACAGCATTGTTCGATCTGCCAAGCTCCGACTTGATCTTTAAATGACTAGCTATACAGAAGTTTTACAGCCCGGCGAGATTAGAGAGGGGTGGTCGCCAAAATCGACACCGCTTGTGTTGACCAAGCTTAACCCGTCACAATCTGTTATGAGGATCAGCAGCTGGTCACAGATCGCTTTATGACCTTCCAATCGCATCACAGTCCATGCGGGTTTTTCTTTGTGGCTTTAGGAGCAGGTCACAATCGTAACTGCCCCATCTTGTGACCTGCCCCTAGGGTAGGGACGGGAACAGCAATTGTGCAAACACGTGTCACAAGACCATTTTTTGGATGTTTCTGATTGGGTCACAAAACAATTTGGGTGGATTTGTTTGCAACTTTTAGAGTAGTCACAATTTGTGCCTCACTCCATTGTGTAGATCACAAAATATAAAAGGAAGGCAGTTTTCAAATATGAAACAGATGATTTCATTTTGTGAAGGGGCACAGGATGTAAAATTAGAATAGTTCTCAAGGGTGAAATAGATGGTGTCATTTTGTGCAAGGCACAGGATGTAAAATTAGAGCAAGTTTAGTTGTAGGATTTTATTTTTAAATTGAATTTTTATTAAAGCTTTATCTGCCATTACCTCACAATGATAGATTCAATTGTACCATAGTTTGCTTTAGATAATTATATTAAAATACCAATCAAAACATTTTTAAATCTCTACTTCAATTGAAAGGAATAGGTTGTGTACTTAAGATTGGACACAACACAAAACCACATAGATTGTGCTTGGTCACTTCAAACTCATGCAGATTTGTTTTGTGACTTTAGGAGCAGGGCACAGAATGTGACAGTTGAAATTGTGAACTTCTCCCTAAAAACACAAAACAAATCTACATGAATCGTGATGTGGCATGAAGGTCACAAAATGGATTGTTCCCAACTGCCAAAACCACAAAGTCAATCGTGACCGCAAGGGTTGGTCACAAAACCAATTGTGTCAATTTTGGTGCCTGCCCCAATCCTACCTGCCCCTAAAGCCAACAAACAAATTGGCATGTAAAGTGATGTGGCTAAGCACAATCATATCTCGTTTTGTTTGTTTCCCATCATAAGTAGGGCTGCGTCAGATTTGAGACAAGTGGCTCCTTTTCTAAAAAGGAGCCACCATCTCAAATCAGGAAACAATTTTGAGGAAATCTTCACTGAGAAGATTTCCTTGGAACCGTTTACATGCTCAAGCTTGGGCAGACTTTTTTTGGATTTTTTTAAAAATAAAATTTATATAATTTTTTACCATTTATTTTTAAATTTAAAAAGTAAGATTTCAACTTTTAAGTCTTTTCAAAAAAATTGTTTTAAATATTTAAACAGAATTGGCCTTGTCCAGATGTCGTGACCTGAGGCGCAGCACAGATACACAACAGGGAATCCTAACCTTAGGATTGGATTTGTACTAAGTCTCAGTTAGAATGGCAGGAAGGCTATGTGATTACCTTGTGGCCATGATTGAATAATATCTGCTAGATATGGCTAGAGAGGCACTGAAGTAGGTGGAGACACAAAGACAAAAATGTGAATAGAACTTAAATTTTATTGGTGAATATGAAATATAATATATAGTGGTTGGCAATACCACAAAACAGTACTATGACAGTAGGATCACTCACCACCAGCATGAGTGGGGCAAGTGAGTTGCACAGAATCAGGAAACTGAACAATAGAATTTCCCAACTCAGAGCCAGACTCATTTCAAAGGGCAAAAGCAAAAGAGAGATATTTGTCCTTGAAATAACCCATCAAAGGCAAAATCAAAACATAGTGAATGGTGGCATTCACAACATTGCCTCCTCTAGATTGACCTTAGGGGGGTGGTACTTGCAGAAGAACTTGGCATGTACTCAGGCAAACAGTCAATCACTAGAGAGGAGTTTCACAGTGTACTCTGATCCTTGCTTGAAGGTCACTTCCATAGGTCCAACCCACAATGTATCTAACTTGTGGGAGCGTCCTCCTACTCTATGCTGATAGTAGAAAACATGGTCCCAAATATTGAACTCAGGCAAGGAAGAGGTCCAGCATTGTCAGGAGAGAGATCAAGCATTTTGGTCTTGTACACAGAGGTGTATGCAGTGTTGTAACTGTGCTATTTTAGCAGAGTTACATGGGAAAATTATTTAGAAGATAGATGATAATCTTTATTGTGAGATAGTGATTATATAGTTCATGTGAATCAAGGATAACAGGAACATGATTGGTGATCACAAGGCTGGATGAGAGAAGGGGGTGGCTTGATTCTGATAATGAGTTAAGCGCCAAAATGAGGTAACCACCATAAAGGATCATCATCTGTTCATGTTGTTGGATTTGATAATTTGAGTTGACTTCCTAGTCTGACTTCAAGTGATTGGATAATTGGATTGCGGGTCACAAACCTGCTTGGTTGGAACCTTGCTGGTAGGTCAAGCCTGCAGTTTTGACAACAGTAGCTTGTATATCAATGATGTGGTTGACTAAATCTTTGATATGGTCATCTGGGTTCACAGCCTTATCAGAGGAGAGTAGGGTAGCCCCCAGGAGAAGCAGAGTGGTGGCCTTATGCCCATACAAGATAGCAAAGGGGGAGTACCTGGTGACAAGATGTTTGCTAAGGCAATAAGCAAAGAGAGCAGTGGGTAAGTATAGATACCAGTTTGCAGCATCAGAATAAGTGAGTTTCCTCAAAATAGAAACCAGAGTTGAATTTTCACACTCAACTGTCCCATTGATAGAAGGATTATAGGGGGCAGAGAAAGACTGGTGAGACCCCAAGGCTTCAACAACAGAGGTTACCAACTTGGCGTTGAAAATAGTTCCATTGTCAGATAACAATACTTTAGGACAGCCATTGTTACAAAAGTAACAGCTTCAAGGCCCCGGGCGGGAATCAAAACTGCTCCTAGCCATCAGGCGGGGCTAGCGGGCAAAGGAGATTTGCCTGCACCTGGATTTTTGCTTTTTGAAGCAAATCCAGGTGCGGGAATTGTTCCCGCCCTGGTGGCAGCTGAGGGGCCTGTTATGGGCCCCAAAAGCTACGCTCAAGCCTTGGTGGGTTTGGCTGGGCCTGGGCAGGCTATTTTTAGCTGCCCAGTAAACCCAGATCAAGCCTACTGTGAAGTTCCTGGTCACCAGTCCCCAAAGTGTGTCCTGGGTCATAGCCAGGAACCGGCTTGGAGGAGTTGTCATTCTCCAACAGTGGTAAGTGGTTGGTTAGGAGCTTATATTTGGCCTGCATAAGAGCAAACTCTTCCAGTACCTTCCCAATTACCAGGCAAGCGTCTCCACCATACACTTGTATTTCAGCAGGCGCTAGCCCTTCTGTAGGCTAATACCAATCCTGTAATAGTCTAGCAAACTCTCCCCTAATAAACTCCCTTCCTCTATCTGTCATTTCAAAATGCCTAGTCACCTTTTACCACTCCTTCTGGGCAGACTTACTAGAGGCAAATTTTCTGCAACCTAAGCAATAGGATTCTTTGTCCCCTGGGCTAGGGTAGAAGATGTGGGGTAATTTACTCATAAAGCTTATATTCTTTTATCACAGGAATTTTGGGTAGGGGTCATGATAGGCTTTTTATTCACGGTCAGAAGGAAGATCTCCTTAGAGACCTTCTGATATATGGCCTTAGTATAGGGAACAATGAGGATTTGTGCCAGTATTTGGAGTCCTTCAACAATCTCTTGGACTCCTTGTACTTGGTCTTTGGCTCCTGCTCCTTTGTCTTGTGCTCCTGCACCTTGGTCTTGGGCTCCTGTGTTCTGGTCTCAGGCTCCTGCGGTCTGTTCCAGCTCTGGCTTCCTACTCTTGGTCTCTGGCTCTTTCTGTAGCTCTTGTGACCTTTGTAATCCACCTTATCCAGTCCCTGAAGAGCCTCAGATAGCTCTCTCTTTTATAGCCCCTTGTTTCAGACCAAAAACTTCTCTTAGAACTCTGGTTTTCAAGAGCTTAAACTATCCTGTTTCTTTTACTCTACAATTTATTAGACTTAAAAACTTACTTCAGCCAATGAAAGCCCTGAATTTTCTGCTTCTGCTCCTCATTTTTTAGGCTCTAACTCTTAAGTTAAAGCCCTCAAAACACTGATCAAACAGACTTTGGCTTGCAGCCAATCATACGCCTCAATTCAACGGTTTTGCCAAAAAGGTTTCCCCAGATGACTTGCTCTTGACCCTGGTTCAAACCCAAGGCTGTCTTGCTCCGTGTAAACAACTGCTCCGTGTTTCAAACGGTTTTGCCGTGATTCCTGTCACGTTTCCCTGGCAAATCTCAAGCAGTTCCACATATGTTTTACTTAGGCAAATTTTGACCCCTTGATTTTACAATGTTTCTCTGTATTTTCCTAACGTTTTGCAACTTTGAACCCGCTTGCTGCTTGTCCTCTTGCCTCTCCTAGTTGTTCTTGGCAAAATTTGCTCTTTTGCCCTCACAGTTTCTCTGTTCTATTTCTGGCCTCTTTCTAGCTCCCTTCTTCCTCCATTCTCCTTTTTAAATGAATTCACATTTTTAAAAAACTATAGATTATTTTTCCTTCTTTTTTTGATTATATGATATTAAATCTTTTTTAATCATAATCAGGCAGTATTTAATTATTATTTAACTGCTTCTTTTTATCTATTTTCCTCTCAAAAGACACTAAAATCAGTCATTACAGCCTCTGTATCCAGTCTGGCTAGTTCCTTCAGGTTATCTCCTGGTCCTGCACTCACATCCTCTCAGCTCTTCAGTCCTGCAACACAAACTTCTGGTCATTTGTCCAACCTGCATCATGATCAGCTAGTCCTGCATCATAATCTTCTGGTCCTTCAGCTTATCCTCAACCAGTCCCCTCAACAAATCATTACTAGAAACCTCCTTAGTTCCCTCTGCAAAACAAAACATCTTGGTTCCCACAATTCAATATTAATTAACAGTCCATCAAATAGTCTTTACTGTGATCAAACAGTCCCTCTCACTAGTCTTCTCTGTTAATTCATGAACCACCTTGGTTCTTTATCTCAGTCCTGTTACCAGAACTTGTAGACCCAGGCATGAGTCTACATTGAACTGGTGTTTGACTGGGCCCTTGCAAGTGGCAATCCACTTAGGCCATTCAACCATAGATCAATGTCTATGTGTTGTCTTTACTCACCCAGGTGATTAAGTCTGTGCTTTCAGTTGCAGAGTAATCAGCTCTACTTCCCAGAGGCCTGATCACACTAAGTTCTGAAGCTGCTTCCCCAAGCAAACCGCCTTGGTGACACCTCCAAGCAAATCTATACCCTTCAATGCTCACTTTGGGTTCTCCCCCAAAGTTTTCATAGGGGCATAAACAAGGACACCCTACCAGTCTGTTAGGTAGGATGCTTGCTCACAGACCTCCTGTAAGTGTATCAGGATATGTAGAGCCTTCAGAGCTCTTCCCCTCCCTGGCAGCCTGTTTTACCTGCCAGGGGTCCAAAACCTTCTCCCCCCAGAAAAACAAAATTCCCTAATTGCTATCTCAGTCTTCACCCTTCTGCAGCCACAGTTCCCTTCAAGGTGAAGAACTATAGCCCAAAGCAGCCAATTTCTTCTACTGGGTGGAGGCAACATCTGCCTCTGGTAGTCCTTTTTTACCTACCAGCCAGGCCTTACTTACCCTAGTAGTCCTATGTTATCTACTAGGCTCACCCTACTTACCCCTAGTAGCCCTATGTTACCTACTAGCTTACAGCGTCATCAGATAACCACACATTGTCACTCTTCAGCATATTGTCTTTATTTGAAGCCAAATCAACCCTCGCCTGCAAAACAACACACATGTGGATCACCACACCTACCCTCCATTAAGTAATTTGGGGTCCCTAATTGTGGACCCCTTTTTTAATCAAGTTCCTTGGACTCAGGAAAGCCTGTCAAGCCAGTCCAAAAATTGTGATCAAATTGGGAAAGCCCCCCATAACCCCAGAAGCCAAACCTTCCAGAACCAATGGCCAGCCAAGCCAAGATGGACCACCAAAAAGCCAAACAACTGTTCCTGAAAACCCCAAAAATGACCATGAAGCAGCCAACCAAATAGCAGAACATGAGATGCTAAGCCTTGCCACACAGATAGCACCAGAAGAATTCCCAGAGGCACTTGCATGTGAGTAAGTATATAAATCAGAAGCACGTGAAAAAAGTTCTGTATTGTCATCCTTACCAAATAAAGTTTTTATGACCCTTTGGTTTACCAATCTGTTAACATACCTATTTTTGATACTCTTCCATCTGCATACACCCAAGCATCAGTACCCACCCACTGGGATAGATAGCCAAACTCCAGTTGACAAAACCAAAGACTTTGACTACTACTGTCCACCTAAAGCACCATTTGGCCCTATGCATTTCACTGAGTATCCCCCAAATCCTGACCAAAAACCCTGGACCTTGGAAGACTTGCAGTGGTACACCCGCCCAAACGCACCCCAGGAACCCTACCAAATTGTCTGTGACAGCAAAGCAATCACCATATACCCTTTGATCTTAACGGGAAGTACAACAATCCTGCTGCTTATCTGGTCCCCATAGAACCACCCCTGATATCCAAACTGACTATCTCAACCCCACCCACCTCCTATACCACTGGCCAGAGTAGTCAATTACTGGGAGTGCTTTACCTGGCGCTCACATGATTAATTGACTCTGCCTTGCAAGCAGCTGGGCCTTGGGCTGTGGCTGGGAAGGCCTTTTTGCTACCTGGTAAAGTTAGGTCCCATCATCTGGTAGGCCATGTCAGTACCTGCTTCAACTCCTCCCTCACCTGCTGTAGCTCCACAGTACTCTTGGTATCCTGTCATTATGAAAATCCACCCCAAACTTGGTAACCTGGGCCTCAAGATGTTATTAGCACTTGGGGATACTTGTATGTTTGTTTTTATGATTATCATTTATTACTGTTATTTGTGGCTATCATACCAAATCTCCTGCGTGTGGAAGAGAACAACCTGGACCTTGGACAATTCCAAGGATGCTCCAGAGAGCAAAGACTCAACCACAGCAACCTCCTCCCAAGTACAGAACATTATTGTGAACCAAACCACTTCTAATGTGACCATGCCCCAGATGGGCAAGCTCAGCCTAGAGGAAGCTAGAAGAGCCATGTTGGTACTACAACTACACTTCCTAGCCAATGCCACCGCCTATCCAAACAACACAGTCAGAGTTTTGGGAGTAGCATCCATGCTAACAGGGGACGCCCCAGACTGGTTTGGCAAGGCTATGCCAACAATGTAGAGTTTTGCTTAGACTATGCTTGATTTGAGGCTGAACTAATGGCCACAGGAGAGGACCAGAATATCTGTCACTTTGCCCTATGACTCTGTTGGAGTTCAAGAAAAAGGCCACCCACTTCAGACCTATGTAGAAGAGTTCACCAAACTACAGACCTGTGCTATGATAAACAACTAATTGACCAACATCCTATTCAGAAAAGGCGTGAACCCAGGATTAAAGGACCTCCTCAAGCACCCCCCCCACAATTGGGTTATAAGAACTGATTGTTCTCTGCCAAGAACTAAGCTTAAACCAAGAAACCCACAGAGCCCCCCATGGACCCTGGGTGGCCAGAAGCCCCACTGCAGCCAGACCAGTCATGACACCCGAGGAGTTGCAATGACATTACAGAGATGGGTTGTGTTTCCACTGCCATGAAGCAGGGTACCAGACCAGGGCCTGCCCCAGAAGAAACCAAACTTCAGGCACCCTTTCCCAATTAAGCACTACCTCTCAGTCTTATAAGTATATCATAGTTACCCTAGAAGTAGGAGATAAAGTATTTCAAAAAAAGACTTTCTTAGACACAAGAGCTGATGAAAATTTCATCAACCCCACATTAGAGTCCAAGCTGGGACTCATTTCCTTGGATACTCAATTCCAAGTTACTATGGGAAACAGTTCAACTGACATTGGCCAAGAATGTAACCAACACTTTGAGCTGAAGATTGAGCAAAACACTTACCCCTTGTCTGTTATCTTGTTGAAAGGATTACCACACCCATTGATACTTGGAGACTCCTGGGTGGAAAAGCATGGTGCAATCCGGAACTATCATGACCAAACCATAACCCTGGGAAAGGGACCTAACCCTGACACTGTACCCATCCAGCCAAGCCCATACATAGTACCCCCTTACCAAACTCATTATCTTGCTATTGGACCCTTGCTCAGGGAAGCTGCCATCAGCCCTTGAGAAATGGGCCAGTGTCTTCAGTGAAGAGGTGACAACTCAACTACCTGAGCACTCTATCTATGACCACACCATTGACTTACATCCTGATACACAACCTAAACACAGCCCCATCTATAATTGCAACCACAAAGAACAGGTGGCCTTGAAAGCGTACATTGAAGACATGACTAAGAAAGGATTTATCCGAGTCTCAAAGGCCCCATGCTCTTCCCCCCTACTATTTGTTGGGAAGAAAGATGGGGGAATGAGACCTTGTGTAAACTACCAGAAGCTGAATGAAATTACAGTAAAAAATCAATACCCCATACCTAATGCTGATGACCTATGTGATGTCTTGACTGAAGCACAAGTATACTCTAAGATTGACCTCTGAGACGCTTTTAACCAAATCCAAATCAAAGAAGACAATGAATATAAACAGCTTTCAAAACTTGATATGGACTCTATGAATACCTGATCATGCCTTTTGGGCTATGCAACACCCCTAGCACTTTCCAGAGGATGATTAACTTGGTCCTTGGAGAATACTTGGACCAATTCTGCAGGCATACCTTGACAACATCCTTATATATAGCAAAACACACGAAGACCACCTCCGCCACCTGGACCTCATATTGGAGAAACTAGCAGCAGCCAACCTGTACGCCAAACTCAAGAAGTTCAAGTTCTTCTAACCTGAGGTGGAATTCTTGGGCTACATAGTACAAACTGGTGGATTTTCCAAGGCCCAAGATAAAGTGGATGTGGTCACAGCTTGGCCCACCCCACCTGTTGGAAAGATATTAGGAGTTTCTTAAGGTTAGCAAACTACTGTAGAGATTTCATAAAAAATTTCTTGGATTACTCTGCCCCTGACCCGCCTTTGCTCAGACAAAGTCCAGTTTGAGTGGACCCCCCAACTGTGTTGTTGCCTTTAAAGCCCTGAAGTTAGCCTTCACCTCTGCGCCTGTGTTGGCCATGCCTGACCACACAAAGCTGTTCATCCTGGAAACTGACACTTCCAACTTTGCCCTGGAAGGGGTGCTTCTTCAGGAAGTAGTGGATGGTATGCTACATCCTGTAGCATATTACTCCAAAAAGAAAATCCCTGCTGAAGGAAATTATCCTATATACAACAAAGAAATGCTAGCTATAATGAAGACCTTGAAGCACTAGCACAGATACTTATGCGGTGCTGAGCACCCATTGAAGGTCCTAACAGATCACAAAAACTTGGTTTACTTCTTCAAACCCTGTCAGCTTAATCAACAACAAGCAAGATGGGCTCTAGAACTGGCGGACTAAGTACTAGAAATTGACTATAAACCCGGCAAAGTAAACATTGTCCCAGATGCCCTAAGTAGAAGAGCCAAACTGATCCCATCCTCCACCAAGTTGAGAGATCACAATACCCATACCCTGTTGGATACAACCAGTGGAAGAATACAGCTAAACTACCTGAAAATTGTCACTAAGAAATCATACGTATTAGAAGCCCAGACAAAGGACCCTGCTGCCAAGACCATGGTTTCAGAACTCTCAACACAACTAGATAGCCCCCTGTAAAAAAGAGGTTACTCACTAAAAGGAACCACCCTACTGTTCTAAGGGAGAATCTACATACCAGAAGAATTAGCTCAGATTTCTGTACTAAACAACTACCACAACTCAGAACTAGCCGGCTACCTGGGCCGCCACAAAACCCTTCAAAGCATCAAAAGGAATTACCTGTGGCCCAAGGTAGACGCAGATATTATCAACTACATTGAGGGCTGTGAGACATGCAGGCACACCAAAACAAGACGCTCTAAGCCAAAAGGCCTCCTCTACCCCCTAGACATCCCTTAAGGCCCCTGGAAATTGGTATCCATGGATTACATAGTTGAGCTCTCACCCTCCAAAGACTACAACACAATTCTAGTGATGGTTGATCATTTCACCAAAATGACCTAATTTGTCCCCACCACTACCCATTGCACTACCGCTGAAACTTTCTGACATTTTCATGACCAAATACTCACCCAAAACGGTACCCCAGAAGAAATAGTGACAGACCAAGGACTACAGTTCACTTCTCATTATTGGGCGCAAGTGATGAAAGACCTAGGGATCAAAATATGTGTGTCCACTTTATATCACCCCCAGACCAACGGCCAAACCAAACAGATAAACCAGATTCTGGAACAGTACCTCTAATGCTACACAAACGCCAATCAAGACAACTGGGCAGACCTATTATCCACAGTCCAATACACGTACAATAGCAAAGGTCATGCGTCCACCGGGATGTCTCCCTTCAAAGCCAATTACGGATTTGAACCCATGTGGGACCCTAAGATTGGAAACCAGGAGTCTAACAAAGCAGGTAGAACCTGGATGAAACACATCCACAAAACCCAGATGACCTGCTCCCAAAACCTAACCCGTGCAGTACAGACTTACAAAGCCTTCACTAATAGAAAGCGCACCCCTGGAAAGCCACTAGAGATTGGAGACAAGGTATATTTAGACTCAAGGAACATACCCCTAAATGTTCCATGCCAGAAGTTAGCTCATCAAAGAAGCAGTCCCTACCAGATCACAGGCCAATTAGGCAAAGTAGTATAATGTCTGAAGTTACCTGACACCTGGAAAATACATGACATATTCCACCAATCCTTGCTGTTCAAAAAGGACAGAACTTCTTTACCCCACCAGAAACTGAAGACTGCCCCTCCACCCATCCTTGGTAGGGTGATCTCTTGAACACAAAGTGGAGTATATACACAGCAATTGTACCCACTACTGTAAACCATTATACTACGTTGAAAGGCTAGGATACCTACCCAAGGAAAGCACCTGGGAACCAGCTGACAATCTTACCAAAGCAGCTGATGCCGTCTGCTAATATTTGGAGAAAAAGAAAGCCAAGTCTGGTTTAGAAGGGGATAGTGTTATAAAAGTAACAGCTTTGAGGCCCTGGGCAGGAATTGAACCTGCTCCTAGCCACCAGGCGGGGCTAGCGGGTGGGGGAGATTTGCCCACATCTGGATTTTTGCTTTTCAAAGCAAATCCAGGTGCAGGAATCATTCCTGCCCTGGTGGCAGCTGAGGGGCCTGTTATGGGCCCCAAAAGCTACACCCAAGCCTTGGTGGGTTTGACTGGGCCTGGGCAGGCTATTTTTAGCTGCCCAGTAAACCCAGATCAAGCCCACCCCCCATTAAGTAATTTGGGGTCCCTAATTGTGGACCCCTTTTTTAATCAAGTTCCTTGGACTCAGGAAAGCCTGTCAAGCCAGTCCAAAAATTGTGATCAAATTGGGAAAGCCCCCCATAACCCTAGAAGCCAAACCTTCCAGAACCAATGGCCAGCCAAGCCAAGATGGACCACCAAAAAGCCAAACAACTGTTCCTGAAAACCCCAAAAATGACCATGAAGCAGCCAACCAAATAGCAGAACATGAGATGCTAAGCCTTGCCACACAGATAGCATCAGAAAAATTCCCAGAGGAACTTGCATGTGAGTAAGTATATAAATCAGAAGCACTTGAAAAAATTTCTGTATTGTCATCCTTACCAAATAAAGTTTTTATGACCCTTTGGTTTACCAATCTGTTAACATACCTATTTTTGATACTCTTCCATCTGCATACACCCAAGCATCAGTACCCACCCACTGGGATAGATAGCCAAACTCCAGTTGACAAAACCAAAGACTTTGACTACTACTGTCCACCTAAAGCACCATTTGGCCCTATGCATTTCACTGAGTATCCCCCAAATCCTGACTAAAAACCCTGGACCTTGGAAGACTTGCAGTGGTACACCCGCCCAAACGCACCCCAGGAACCCTACAAAATTGTCTGTGACAGCAAAGCAATCACCATATACCCTTTGATCTTCAACAGGAAGTACAACAATCCTGCTGCTTACCTGATCCCCATGGAACCACCCCCAACACCCAAACCAACCATCTTAACTCCATCTACCTCTGATACCACTGGCCAGAGTAGTCAATTACTGGGAGTGCTTTACCTGGCGCTCACATGATTGATTGACTCTGCCTTACCAGCGGCTTGGCCTTGGGCTGTGGCTGGGAAGGCCCTTTCTTACCTGGTAAAGTAAGGTCCCATCATCTGGTGGGCCATGCTAGTACCTGCTTTAACTCCTCTCTCATCTGCTGCTCTCCACAGTACTCTTGGTATCCTGACAGCCATGGCAAAAGAATACGTCTTGCAACAGAAAGGCAGTGGTTGTCTTGGCAGTGATGTCCTTAGTAGGGCAAGCTTCTACCCACTTGCTAAAATGATCAACAGCAATTAGGATAAAGGGGCAACCAGAGCAAGAGAAGGGGAGAGGACCTACAGCGTCAATGCTGACAGTATGAAAGGCGTGTTGAGGGGGACTAGCTTAGACTTGTGTAGGCAGCTTGAGGTTGCTGGAGCTGTCAATTGTGGCAACTAGCAAAGACATCTGGAATCAGCAGGCAAAGGTTCTCCCAGAAATAGTTTTCTGGAGCCAGTCATAGATCTTGGCAATGCCCTATGTCCCATCTCCTTATGAGCTTGAAGCACCAACAAAAGGCAGAGACTAGGCCATACATAAGGTAGGTAGCAGTCTTGTACTTTTTTGAAAAGCTGGTTGTCACAAATGAGTGTGCCTTCATATAGTTTGAATAGGGAAATATGAACTTCTTCCATCTTGTTCTCCCAGGAGGAAGGATATCCAATTAGTTCATATAGTAAATCAGCCTCAGCAGGGTGTAGCGCAAGGATGGGTATTCTATACAATCCATCAGTGTTCTGATGTTGAATCCTGGGACAGTGTAGCACAGTAAAATTGTAGTCTTGCAGGCGGAGAGCCCATCTAGCTAATTGTCCTTCTGGTTTCTTAAGCTGTTGTAACCACTTAAGCAAGGCATGGTTGGTGAACACTGTGAAATGGATGCCATATACATATTGGTAGAACTGCTTGACTTCATGCAACACAGCAAGACATTCTTTCTCTGTGGAACTTTAATTCTTCTCATGCTTGTTAAAGAAACAAGAAGTATAAGATAAAGGATGATCTACACCTTCATCATCTAGTTGAGCCAGGATAGCCCCAATAGCCAGGCTACTAGCATCAGTATATATGATGATTTCCTTTACTGTAGTCAGGATAAACTAGGATGGGAGCCTCTTTGAGTTTTTGCTTGAGGGTCTCAAAGGCTTGTTGCTGGCTAGCTGTCCATTTGAAATAGATGTTATGCAACAGTTGGACCAAATGCTCACTAGTGTTGGCAAAATTGGGGATGAACTGTCTTTAGTATCCCATCATACAAAGAAAGACTTTAACCTCTTGCAGATTGGTGGGCAGAAGCATTTTGTCAATGGCCTCAACTTTCTTGGTCATTGGTTGAATCCCAGTCTGGGTTACCTCATGGCCAAAGAATTCAAGGCGTTCCTTGAAGAAAGCACACTTATATGGTTTCAACTTAAGGGCATCCCCTCTAATCTTTATTAACACTTCCTTGAAGTGAGCCAGGTGATCTTTAAAGGTAGCGCAGAAGACTGTTATATTGTCTAAGTATACTAGGACACATGAGAGCTTTAAATCACAGAGGATGGAGTCCATGGCTTATTGGAAAGTAGCCAGGGCATTGCAGAGCTCTTGCAGTATGCATGTAGGCTCAAACAGTCCTTTGGTTGTGATGAGTGTGGCCTTTTGTCTATCCTCAGGAGAGAAATCAATTTTCCAGTATCTGGAAGCTAAATACATAGCAGAGAAGAACTTGGAGCTGTCAAGGCGGCAGAGAGCATCATTAATGTGTGGTAGGGGATAGGAATCCTTTTTGGTTAAGGAGTCCAAGCGTTGGTAATCCATCACAATACAATGACCTCCATCTTTCTTCTTCAGTATGAGCAGGGGGGAGGCCCATGGACTTTGGGAAGGAGCTAATATCCCAGCATCTAATAGTTGCTTGAGCTCTTTAGACAATTGAGCTTCTTCCATGTGAATGCAGCAATAAGGTGTAGCCAGAAAGGGGGAGTGTCACCAGTATCAATCTGGTGAATGACACCTTTGGCTAGATCATAATCAGTGCTATCTTTAGCAAAGATATCTGAAAACTGATCTTGAAAATCCAGCACCTCCTTCTGATGTACCAGGATAGTTGCGGGAAATCTTGAGCAGTGAACAAGGACATGACTTGGGGATTGTCTTCGGGTAAATTGAAATCCTGAAACGTGCCAAAGGGATGTAGCAACATGACATCAGGAGCATTCAATAACTTGCCATAGCCAACAACCTGCCCTCTAGACACTTGTATGGGGAGAGCAGTTAAGTTGGTGAACAGAAATTAAACAGGGCCTTTATGAGAGACATCCAGATTCCCAGGCATAGGTAGGGCTTGTTGCGTCCTAGAAAGGGAGGAGAGTATAACTCTAGAATTGGATGTCCAGGTAGCTCATAAGATATTTGTGAGTCTAGGATAGCTTGAGACCCAGGGGGAATGGTTACAGCAGAAGTGGCCAAAAGAGGAATCCCTTCAGACACAGGGCAAGCCATAGGAGAACACTTCATGTTGGATGAATGTTACGGTATTTTAGGGTAAAAACACCAGTGGGATACTCTAAGGCACACATCTTGAGGGGTGTCCTGGGGACTTTAACAGGCTCTTCAAAAATCAGGGGGGCTTTTTACCCTAAGATAGAGAGGTAGCTATTCTTCAAGTTGATGATCCCATTGTATTCCCTAAGGAATTGAGTACCAACTAGGAGGTTATAACTCTCATTCTAAGGCAACAGCAGGTGCAGCCAAGAGTAGCTTGCCAAACTGCATGGGAAGAGCAGAATAAGCCCCTATAGCGTGAGTCATGGTTAGCCTAGCTGTGCCATACAACTGGTGGTAATTAAGTTTGGGGGCAAGTTTGAGCTTCTTGACAAGCTTTGAGGGGACAACATTAAAAGAAGACCCCATGTCTAAGACAGCCTGGATTTTTACTTTTTAGATGGATATTTCCACACAAGTGGTAGTACAACCAAAGAGAGGGAGGACAGCCAGAATGTCTTGGGCTTCTGCTAGCTCTTTGTCCCATTTTTTGATCATGTATCTCAAGCCTGGAAACTTTTTATAGACAGTCTGTAGAGGAAGCAAGACTGAAACTTTCTTGAATACAGCTTCAGCAACCTCAGCAGCTTCTTTGGATGACTCTACTAGCACAGGAGACCTCATAGTTTGAGTGAGGTAAGGGCAAGAGACAACCTCCTTGGCTTCCAGCAGCGGCTTGGCGGTTTTTGTAGATTTCCCAGAACACAACTTATAAGGTACCACGTTAGTTTCAGGGACAGCAAGAAATGAATACCCATAGGTGTTGGGATCTTCCACATCTGAATCATCCATATCAGAGTCATCAGAGATATTGTGAAATAAAAGCAGAATGGGAGGATCCCAAGTATCAGCAGGCTCAGAGTCAGCAATGGAGGGGGGATTGAAGGAGTTAGGGAAAGATTTTCAACTGAGAGCGTCTCTGCCTCTAGGTTGACTGTTTTTTTCCTGCCTGTTCCTTGGGATCAGCCCCTTCAACCCAAGGATTGGTGCAGACTCAAGAATAGTGACCTATCTGGCCACAGTTGTGGCAACCTTGATGCCTAAGAGGATTTTGCAAGTTCATTGTGAGGATGCAAGGGCCACAGGAAGACAAACCAGAATTAGAGGTGGTACAATTCTCCTGAACAACCGCTCCAGAGTGGGTAAGCTGCATATCCTGCAACAACGTTTTTATGCTCTTCACGGAGGAAAGCATAGCCTTATGGGCTTTTAAAAAGAAAGACATAAGATGGTTAACCTTGAGGGCTTGAGAGCAAGCCATGTAGGCTTTGTGGGCCTTCAATTGTCTGCTCATTATCAGTTGCTATCCTTCCATGTAGAATCTATCTGTCAATTCAGCTAGGGTCTCCTTAGGTTTGAAAGCAATGTGCATGAAGGTGTCCTTCTTCACTTCCAAACTAAGATCACCACCAAATTCTTCAATCAGAAGCTACTTCATATCTTCCCAAGTATTGATGGCAGGCAGCTCAGCACCACCACCTCTTGGCAGGTCAGGTGTAGACAGGTTAAAATATGTTACTTCTTAACCTCATCCAATGCTTGTCTCATGGCAGTTTCATAGATCTTTAGGAAAGCTGCAATAGTCAAGGTTTTGGGATCAAAGACTTGCTCAAGGTAGGCTTGAAATGTGCTTCAGGAGTAGGCCCACCATTGTTGCTATTGAGTACATTTATGCGCAGGGAGAATTCTGCTTCAGATTCAGAGGGGGGCTGCCTAGCCCACAGCTGTCAAACACTTTCTTCAAAGGTAGTCAATATTTCAACAGTGCAGGAAACCATATCATTAGCTAGAGTAGTCTGTCACTCAGTAATATCTAGGCGTTGGCTTTGGGTTATTATTACTGAGGAAAGCTCGGCTAGCCAGGAGGTAAGGAAAGGCCCCACTGAGAGGCAAGGGGCAAACCTGTCATTTACTGAGTCAATCAATTCACTCATTTCTTGCACATCCCTATTGATTTTGGCAAGGTCTTGTTTCAAATGGTTCACCTCATTAGCTAGAGCAATCAACTCTCTAGCACATTGAATTTGAGGGGCTCCTGACAAGCCAGGGAAAAAGCCATCTTCATTAATAACTCCAACTGGGCTAGTAGCAATTGCCACCATTTTGCGTAGGGCAGCAAGCTCTTGCTGTAGCTCAGTAACTTGGGTTGTCAGAGCAAGCACCTGAGGATCAGGCTGAGGCGCTTCAGTAGGGCAATCTTGACTACAGGTAGACGCTTGTAGCTCTTGAATGGCATCCCATAGTCTCTGCTCTCTATCCACCAAATTGTCAGATGGGGGAGAGGGCAGAGCATCTGACTTGGGCGTAGATAATTCATTCACCTGAGTCTGGAGCTTGGCAATAGCAGCGGCAGTGACACCCCTTTCTTGATCAAATTCTTCCCTGAGCTCCCAAAGGCCTTTAGCAGCAAGTTATGCTACTTGTTGCAGCTGCTCAAAGGAGTAAGCGCTGAACACATTAAGCTGCTGTAAAATTTGTTTGAAATCAGTGAGATAGGCGTTCAAGGTGGAATCTATTGGGTTTGCCAGTGCTGTTCCAACTGGTGAAACTCATGTAAACAATCCCTGAGGTATTCAGGGATGGACTGGCGCATTTGCTTGATGGAATTGACCAAGCAGGTTTGAGAAGTGACAGAGTAACACTAATTGTCTGACACCAAGAAAAACAGGGAGTGGATCCATTTTTGATAAGCAGAAGATTGATCCCAGTGGTTTGTGACGGCTGCTTGTATGTCAGGGACCCACTTTGAGGGGAACAAGCCCCCAAGTTGATGAGCCAAGGCCCCTAAATTAAGCCCTGCAATGGCTAAACCAATGGGCACTGTAACCATGGAAAGGTGGCCCAAGTGTCTTAAGTATGCAAATCTTTCTAACAGGGAGCTGAAACAACCCAAAAGACAATATTCTATCATGTACAACAACAGATAGAATGATGCGTGAGGCTGTACCAACAAGGGTTTGGCAGGTGGAGGAGTAGAATGGCAGCCATAGTGGAACTTTTGTCCCCAATGACCAGAGGGATAACTGAACCATCCGTTGGCCAAGGACTCCTTCTGATGGGCATCATTGGGTGAGGAGTTTTGTCAGTCAATAGTGGGAGTGGGATTCTCAAGACCTTTTACAGTTGTAAAAGGGAGACTAGAAACCACCACAGGAAATAAATCCCCTTCATGGCTTCAAATAAGTTTACTAAGAAATGGATGTGACAAGATAGGATAATATATATTCTTTATTGTTGGAACATTTGAATTGAAGGAAAGTTTGGAGCTTATATAGCTTGAAAATAAGGCTAAATATTTGAGAGGAGTTTGGGAAATGAGATGATTTACCTGAGTCAATCATTTTAAGATCATCTGTTTTAAGTGCAACTTAAATAATTGATTACTCATTTCCAAACTAGCATGGTGTAAACAAAGAAACCAAAAAGATCTCACAATGGTCAGGCTAATTAAGCAGTATATATGCAGAAGATCAAGTATCAAAGGGTACAGAGCTTGGCCTAAAAGTAGAGAGAGTGGGTCACAGATTGACTGGAAGGCTCTAAGCAGCCAATCAGATGTAAAGCAGTAAGTGAAGTTTACAGTCTTAGTATTAACACTTTCAAATTCAAAAGGCGTTTCAAAAACAAAAACCAATTGAATTAAAAGGTAATAAAAAGGTAAATCAAAGGTTTGTGATGATCCTGTACTAACAATACATTCACTATCAGCGTCCTGGGTTCAAATCTTGTTCCAGAAGGATTTCAAAAACCCAATATAATTGTTAAGTATGTTGTGTTGTGTCTTTGACTGGGTGTCTTCCAAATATTTGTTGTTGTGTTAGTTTGAGAATATGTTTTTTCCAAAGTTGTCAATAATATTCAGGTAGTCAGGGAAAGAATCCCTGACATTGTAGGGACAAAATCTCCTGAATGTGGAGCCCTAACACCATTTGATGGTGGGCTTATGTCAGGAATCCAGGCATAGGTAGAGACATTGGTTAGCTTGGGTTGGAATAAGGTTGGGCCAGAGGGTAATGCCCACCATAAGATGGGTGTAAACTTGATAATATAGGAAACAGATCACCCAAGAAAAGACCAGGGCCCTGAATTGGGCATCATAGTGTCTACCATTCCCGTCAAAGTAATGTAGAGTACTCTAAACAGTTGGTTGGACGTAGTCTTGGCCGCAGTAGAGGTCTCCATTGGAAGGTTGGGTTGAAGGGTTAAGGGCAGAGTCATGGGAACAAAGTAGGCAGGCAGATAATTGTACTTGTCTTTGAACAATAAGGGCGACACCTCAATCCTCTTTTCTTCACGTCCTATGTATTCAGTTTCTCTAGTCCTTACTAATGAATCAGCAATGAGGATGGTCTCCAAGCGTACTCTGTGTAGGCAGGGTTGGGTTGGTATTTGGTAAAATGCACAAGTCTAAAGGGGGCTCCTAAGGGACGGTATAGTGCCTAGGGAGGATTGGCAGGCTGGTCTCCAGAGGGGGCAGTTGCCTGATGGTCTCCTTGCCAGAGTTAAGATGGAAGATCAATAAGACTAGATAAGGTAAGATTTTTTCAAACCAAAGGTTCATAAAACTTTATTATTGAAAGAGACAATATGGTCATCACCATACTTGCTGGGGCTTTTATACCATGGGTTTTTGATTCTTTGATTTTTGCAGGGTTCAGGTTTGCAGACAAGGCACTGGCGGGGCATGGATCTTGGCTTAGAGTCTTGAGGGCGGCAGATCCAGGTTGTTCCTGCTCTGGTGAATAGAAGTGGCAATGCTTTGTTCTGCTGCCACTGTTCACTACGTCACCAAGTAGTTAAATTGTACTACCCATTCTGGACAGAAGACTGGTAGCTGCTGGTGGTCATTGGCAGAGTTAACAGTAGGTTTTGTTTTAACCTCCTTAAGGCAAGCTAAAACCTCTGAATAGGCCTGGATCTTTGGTGGCGCAAGATTGGCAGCAATCTGGTGACCATTTGGGGAATTCTACTTGGGAGACTGGCAGGTCTCAGAGTAACTTGTCAACTCAGGTTTGCAATTTAACAAGTGTGCAGGTTCCTGTCCACTTTTTGTGACTTTAGTAGTCTTTGGAGGGTTGGGGTTTGATTCCAGGGTCTCTAATGTTGATTTCAAACCTCCATTATTGACGCTTGGCAGGTTGGCAGGTTTCTGTTCCCCCTGTTTGGGGTCATCTATCTCTGGTGGTCCAGGGCTTGACCCAACTAGCAGTTGGGCGGTTTCCTGTCCACTCTGGTCAACATAAGGCTTTTCCTGAGACCTGGGTTTCAATACAAGTATTGAAATGTCATTCATGACATCATCTTCTTCCTTCCTGGGGGGCCCTCCTTCCTAGTCTTTTTTGCAAGGTATTGTTGGATGGCCAACTGGGCGTTAGGTAGGTTGCTTAACGGTTCCCAGGTGCTTTCTTTGGGCAGGTATCCCTTCCATTTGACGTAGTACTATGGTATTTTGTAGTGGGTGTGGTCTCCATGAATATATTCAACTTCATATTCCTCAGAGCGTCCTACTTGGATGGGAGGTGGGTCAGTCTTGAGTTTCTGGTGGGGTAGGGAGTTTCCTTCTTTTTTGAAGAGTAGCGCATGGTGGAAGATATTATGTATCTAACACGAGGAGGGTAGTTCTAGTTTGAATGCTACTTCACCCACTAGCTTGGTGATCTTGTCTGACCTGCTCCTTTGGTGGGCTAACTTACAACAGGAGACTGTCAGAGACATGTCTTGTGAATCCAAATATACTTCATCCCCTATCTTCAATGGTTTCCCAGGAATCCTTTTTTTGTTGGCAAAAGCCTTGTAAGTTTGAACAGCTCTGGTCAGATTCTTAAGACAGGTTTCTTGGGTGTTGTGTATCTGTTCAATCCAGGTTTGCCCTGATGTGTTTGTCTCTTTACTGCCAATTCTGGGGTCCCAAAATGGGTCAAAACCATAATTGGCTTTAAAGGGGGACATTTCAGTGGATGCATGGTCTTTGCTGTTGTAGGCTAAACTGTGCCATGGGCAGCCTTGGCCCAGTTATCTTGGTTGGTGTTGGCGTAGCATTGTAGGTATTGTTCAAGTATTTGATTCACTTGTTCAGTCTGGCTGTTGGTCTGCAGATGGTAGGAAATGGATACACAGTGCTTTACTCCTAAGTCTTTCATCACCTGAGTCCAATAGTTGGAGGTGAATTGGGGGCCTCTGTCAGTGATAATTTCTGCCGGGGTGCCGTGTTGAGTCAGGACGCGGTCATGGAAGTGTCTAGCTGTCTCAGCAGCAGTGCAGTGGGTGGCAGTAGGGACAAAATAGGACATTTTAGTAAATCTATCTACTATGACTAAAATGGTATTGAACAAATTTGAAAGGAGCAGTTCTAAAATATAGTTCATTGAAACGGATTACCAGGGTCCTGTTGGTATGTCTAGTGGTCTTAGCAGGCCTTCAGGTTTAGATCTACGGGTTTTGGTCCTCCAGCATGTCTCACAGCCCTCAATGTAGGCAGCTATGTCTTTGTCCTTTTGGGGCCAAGTAAAATTCTTCTTGATTTCTCAGAGTGTCTTGAGTCTGCCAGGGTGACCGGCCATCTCCAAGTTGTGATAGTCTATGAGAACTTGGGTCCTTGTCTTGCCTTCTGGTATATAGATTCAGTTATGTATTAACAGGGTAGTTCCTTTCAATGAGAATCCTTTCTTATGGTGGCGGCTCTCAGGGTCATAGGTCAAGTTGGCAATGCAACCTGTTGAGTATTTGTCTAATTTCTGCACCTCAATTATGTCAGGTTTGCAAGCCATTATCTTCATGTACATCAGCTAGATACCTAGGCTGTAAGGGTCAAGAAGTATGTGGGTTTTATGGTCTTTGGTCTCAGATGTGGAGAAAATCAAGTCTGCTCTTCTGCTTAGTGCGTCAGGTACTATGTTGACTTTCCCAGGTTTATAGTCAGTTGTCAGAGTGTAGTTGACCAGTTCTGAGGCCCATCTGTCCTGTATCTGGTTCAGCTGTCTGGGTTTAAAGAAGTAAACCAAGTTCTTGTGGTCAGTTAGGACTTTTACTGGGAATTCAGTGTCACATAGGCACTGGCGCCAATGTTTCAGAGTCTTCATTATTGCAAGCATCTCCTTATTGTAGATGGGGTAGTTTCCTTTGGCTGGCAGCATTTTCTTGGAGTAATATGCTACATGATGCAGCATACTATCCCCTCCTTTCTGAAGAAAGACCCCACCCACCGCAAAGTTGGACGTGTTAGTTTCCAGTACAAATGTTTTGGATTGATCCGGCATGGCCAGGACAGGGGTGGAGGTGAAAACAAGCTTCAAGGCTTCAAAGGTGGTGGTACATTAAAGGGTCCAGACAAATAGGACCTTGTCAGAGCAAAGAAGGGTCAGGGGTAGAGCAATTTGAGAAATTTTTTGGATAAAATCCCTTGTCAAGTCTCTGGAATAATGTAATAAAAGTGACCATTTTTCTCCTTGATTTATTGGTTAGACAGCCAATTGCCATTCCTCTGGCTTGATTATAGAAGCATCAACTTACCATACTTCTTGGATACAACTAGAAGTACATTGATGATTACTCCAAAGATTAATCCTGATCCAAGAATGGTCCACTCATTGGATCAAACCTGAACAAACACGCTTGATGTCCTGGGTCACAATCACAGAATAATGAACAGCCAATAAGACAGAAGGATCAGGGATACTAATGTAATATGGTTGATGCCAAACATTCACACTTGTAAATACCTCAAATTCTATGACTAATATAGAAGGTTGTTCAGATGAATAATGCATGATGCAAAATCCCAGCTGACAGGGTAACTAAACTCACACATACATAAACTGTAGATGAGATGCTGCCAACACGCTGATGAGATAAGCTGAGGCCCAGTAATCTATTGAAGTCCCATGCCAACCTGGCATGGCTGACTAGCTCTGGGGGCTGAAACTAGCAGTCTGGGGAACAGATATACTGACTAGTAAGAGTTAGATGCTTCAGATTAAAATCTGGCAAGAGGGCCTATCCACCCTATATAAAGTGCTCTCCTGATTGGAGATTGATCAGAATATTCACCCTTGAAGATAGAGATTAAGGAATCTCTATCACTGTATCACTACTAGCCAAAGCCTAGTAGTCAGAAGTATCCAAGCAAAGCATATTGTCGTTTACTTTCAGAACCATGTGTTTTCTCCTACGGACTTGGAGTACCGCCAGGGTGTAGCCTCACCTAAGACCCAATTAGTAGCTATAGACTGTTGCCATACAGTCCCCTATCAACACACACATTACAATGCCCTTTAATAAACACAATTCTTCAAGACCCCAAATTTTGACATCCCTGCAGTAATTTGCTAGGCCCAAAAAACTTCTCACATCCTTTCTGCATTTGGGCACCGGCCAGGCAGTTACTGTTTCTACTTTGTCCTGTGCCATAGCAAACCCAACAATTTTCACTACATATCCCAGGAATTTGACCTCAGACTGAAAAAATTCACATTTTTTCAGCTTGGCGTGTAGGTTGGCCTGAGAGAGCTTCTCCAGTATTTGGTCAAGGTTTTAGGTGTTCTTCATGTGACTTGCTGTATATGAGGATGTTGTCCAAATATGCCACATAGAATTGATCAAGGTACTTGCCTAGGACTGAGTTGATCATCTTTTGGAAAGTACTGGGGGTATTGCATAAGCCAAACAGCATAACTAAGTATTTATACAACCTATATCTGGTTTTGAAAGCTGTCTTGTATTTTTCTCTGTCTTTGATTTGGATCTGGTTGAAGTTGTCTCTTAGGTCAATCTTTGAATACACCCAGGCTCCAGTCAGTACGTTGCAGAGGTCATCAGTGTTGGGGATGGGGCAGCAGTTCTTTATTGTAATATCATTCAGTTTCCAATAGTTTACACATGGGCACATTCTGCCATCTTTTTTCCCTACAATAAAGCATGGGAGACAAACAAGGGGCCTTTGACACTTGGATAAAACCCTTTTTGGTCATGTCCTCTAGATAAGTCTTCAAGGTTACCTGTTTGCGGTGATTACAGCTGTAGATGAGGCTGTAGTGTGATTGGGTCCCTGGTAACAGGTCTATTGCGTGGTTGTATATTGAATGGCTGGGTAGTTTTGTGGCTGCTTCTTTGCTAAATACATAGTCCCATTTCTGTGGGGGGTAGGTAGTATCCCAACGCTAGGATCTATCTTCAAGATTAAGAGTTTGTTGGGTGGCGTTCTGCCAGGGCTCATACAGAAGGGAACAGTATCACAAGATTTAGGTCATCCCAACATAGCAGTTTATTCACAATGGTTTAGTATCAAGCCAATTTTTCAGACCAGGAGTTGCCCAGTATTAGGGGGTGGGGTAAACCTGGCAAGAGGATCAAGGGGGTTGGGTACATGTTCTGTCCAATTGTCAAGGGAAGTTCTTGTTTGCATCTGTATCCTGTTTCCAGAAAACTGTTTCCCATGATTACTTGTAGGCGGTGTTCTGAGGCTGTCAGGCCCAGTTCCTTGGCCAGGCTGGTGTCAATGAAGCTTTAGTCAGCTCCTGTATCAATGAAGGCTTTAATTTGGCTCTTGATTTCCAATAGTTTCATGGTCACTTGGATGAATTTATAAGATTGCGCAGAGGTGTTTATTTATGCCAGGGATACAGAAGATGTATTATTTTTAGAAAAAGCTCTGGTTAGATGCCCTGCCTTATGGCAGTAGAAACACAACCCATCTCAATAGTGATGTTTTAGTTCTTTGGGGGACATCCCTGGTTATCTTGGCGTTGCAGTTCTGCCAACACAGGTGGGGTACAGGTTCGGACCTTCCTGGTTTAAGCTCAGCCCTTTGCATAGGGGCAGTAGTTCCTCCAGGCTCAGTGTGGGCGGATGGTGTTTCAACAGGTCTTTCATGGCTACATTAACTCCTTTTCTGAAGATAATGGCGGTTAATTTATCCTTGAGTTGGGTGTGAGTCTTCAGTTTAAGGAACTCATCCACATAGGCTTGGATGGGCCGGTTCCCTTATTGGATCTTCAACAGAGAGTTCAGCGCAAAGTATCTGGTGTCTTGGTTGTCTCCAGTGGCCATCATTTCACTTTCAAATCAAGCGTAATCAAGGCAAAATTTGACATCTTCAGTGGTGGCCTTTCCAAACCAATCCAGTGCGTCTCCTGACAGCATGGCAGCCACCCCCAGGAATTTCTCAGTGTCACTGGGGCATGCTTTGGTATTGGCTTGAAAGTGGAGACGGAGGACAGGCATGGCTTGACAAGCTTCTTCTAAGGTGAGTTTGCCCATCTGAGGCATGTCCACCTTGGTTGTGGTCTGGTTCACTATCATGTTTTTTACTTGCAATGTGGCTGTGTTCTGGGGTTCTTCCCCAAGTGTGGGGTCTTTCAATTATTGGGTTGGGTTGGTTCTTCATCCATGAGAATATCAGGGAGGTAATTGCCTTATGGGTGTTATAAGTGATTATCACAAAAAGCATACAAGTTGCCCCAAGTGTTAACAACATCTTAGGGCCCATGTTACCATGTTTGTAAAAGGTTGTCATAATGTCAGGAAGCCAGGCATAGGTAGAGGCATTGGTTGGCTTGGATTGGAATACAGCTGGGCTAGAGGGTAATGCCCACCATAGGATGGGTGCTAGCTTGATAATATAGGAAATAGATCGCCCAAGCAAAGACCAGGCCCCTGAATTGGGCACCATAGTGTCTACCATTCCTTTCAAAGTAATGTAGATTACTCCAAATAGTTGGGTGGGCGTAGTCTTGGCCGTGGTGGGGGTCTCCATTGGGCAGTTGGGCAGTTGGGTTAAGGGCAGAGTCATGGGAACAAAGTAGGCAGGCAGATAATTGTACTTGTCTTTGAAAAATAAGGGCAACACCTCAATCCTCTTTCCTTCACGTCCTATGTATTCAGTTTCTCTAATCCTTTCTAATGGATCAGCAATGAGGATGGTCTCCAAGCCGTAATCTGTGTAGGCAGGGTTGGATGGGTATTTAGTAAAATGCACAGGTCCAAAGGGGGCTCCTAAGGGACGGTATAGTGCCTAGGGAGGATTGACAGGCTGGTCTCCAGAGGGGGCAGTTGCCTGATGGTCTCCTTGCCAGAGTTAAGATGGAAGATCAATAAGACTAGATAAGGTAAGATTTTTTCAAACCAAAGGTTCATAAAACTTTATTATTGAAAGAGACAATATGGTCATCACCATACTGCTGGGGCTTTTATACCATGAGTTTTTGCTTCTTTGATTTTTGCAGGGTTCAGGTTTGCAGACAAGGCACTGGCGGGGCATGGATCTTGGCTTAGAGTCTTGAAGGCGGCAGATCCAGGTTGTGCCTGCTCTGGTGAACATAAGTGGCAATGCTTTGTTCCGCTGCCACTGTTCACTACGTCACCTGAGTAGTTCAATTTTACTACCCATTCTGGACAGAAGACTGGAAGCTGATGGTGGTCATTGGCACACTTAACAGTAGGTTTTGTTTTAACCTCCTTAAGGCAAGCTATAACCTCTGCATAGGCCTGGATCTTTGGTGGCGCAAGATTGGCAGCAATCTGGTGACCAAATGGGGAATTTTCTTTAGAAGACTGGCAGGTCTCAGTCAAATTGTCAACTTGGCTTTGCAATTTAGCAGATGGGTGGGTTCCTGTTCACCTTTTGTGACTTGAGTAGTCTTTGGAGGGTCAGGGTTTGATTCCAGGGTCTCCAATGTTGATTTAACTTCCAGTATTGACGCTTGGCAGGTTGGCAGGTTTCTGTTCCCCCTGTTTGGGGTCATCTATCTCTCGTGGTCCAGGGCTTGACCCAACTAGCAGTTGGGCGGTTTCCTGTCCACTCTGGTCAACATAAGGCTTTCCCTGAGACCCAGGTTTCAATTCCCAGTTTTTCAATGCAAGTATTGATATGTCATTCATGACAGCTAAGGCAGGTTGTACAAAGGATGAAAATAGGTGCTCACCAGAGCCAGCTGCTGAGAGGAGATATTGCAGAAATTGTGGAGTCACAATCAATTCATAGTATTCTGCTTGACTGAACTGAAGCTGGAGGCAAGGGATGGCCCCATCACACACTAATCCCAGGGCTGCTGCCATGACTTGTTCCAAGTCAGGGTTACCCAAAGGGTATACCACTAGGCGGGGACCATTCCCAAGGTTCAGCACAGTAAGGGCAATAGGTGGGTCTGTGATGTCTTCCTTGATAGGAGGACTGGTAATTTCAGGTGAAGTTGGCACTTGTATAGGCGGAGGCAAAGGACCTAAAAATGTAGTTTCAAAGGGGGTAACCATGGGGCTTACAGCCCCTGTAGTGAGCACCATTTTTGTTGTGACCTGAGGCATGGAACAGATACACAATGGGGAATCCTAACCTTAGGATTGGATTTGTACTAAGTCTTGGTTAGAATGGCAGGGAAGACTATGCAATTACCTTGTGGCCCTGAATGAAGAATATCTACTAGACGTGGATAGAGAGACGCCAAAGTACTGAAGACACAAAGACAAAAATGTGAATAGAACTTAAATTTTATTGATGAATATGAAATAGAATATTTAGTGGTTGACAATACCACAAAACAGCACTAGGACAGTAGGATCACTTGCCACCAGCATGAGTGGGGTGAGTGAGTTGCACAGAATCAGGAAACTGAACAATTGAATTTCCTAATTGGAGCCCAACTCATTTTGAAGGGCAAAAGCAAAAGAGAGAGATTTCTCCTCAAAATAACCCATCAAAAGCAAAATCAAAACACGGTGAATGGCAGCATTCACAACACCAGAAAACAGAAAGCCATCTGAGGCCTTCTTTTTTTAAAAAAATTGGATTCTCCCAATGTAGGGGAATCCAAATTACAGGTCCAGGGAAGGGACAATTAAGGCATTTGCCTTAATTGTCCCTTTTTGGCCAACACAACCCTAATTATAACTATTTAAATTATTCCTTTCAATTAAAAAGATTGTTATTGTTTTTGGATAAGTCTTTTGCTACAATTATCTAAAGCAAACCACAGTGAAAAAAAACTACCAGGGTGATTTAATGGCAGATACAACTGTAATAATTTGGGGTTAAACAATAAAGCCCAGCAATCAAAGATGCTCAAACTTCACCTCCTGTACCTTGAAGAGATAGAGCCCCATGTTTCATCCTTGGAAACTGCCTGTCAGGATTGACAATTTGTTACCCCTCAAAACCTGGTCCCAGGGGCAAGATTTGGACCCTGAACCCAAATTACTGCGGGCCGCTGGCCCCATGGACTGAGAGCCTGCCTGCGTCTTTCTGAGATTGAGCCCCTGCAAGCTGATACTGAGAATGTTGGTCTGTGCAGTAAAGCAGGCCAAACCAAGGAAATCATTGCCTCAAATGGAAGACTAATCACAGCGCCTAATGGAGGTACTAAAGCAGTAACTATTAGCTTCATGAATTTGAAGTCTACACCAGTGGCTAATCAAGAGCCGTCCCCAAGAAGAGGCACGGTCCTGCGGCCCAACCCCATGACCACAACTCTAAGGCAAGTTAATCAGGTAGCCAAATTGAGATTCTTGACCAATGAAAGAACTCCCAGGCCAAGTGCCATTTTGCTGCCTTTGGACCCAAGCACCCAGTTCCCCCGGGCCTGCCTTTCCCAATGCCCTGATGAACCCCCCATGGAAAATATTAAGTTTGGAGATGGGGTGCTATATAGACCAAAGGACCTCACACTCCAAACTTATTGCCAGTTTTGAATAAAGGTTATGTTATTTTGGCTCATGCAGCTATTGCCTTATTTTTTATTTGCTATCTACCAATTCAGTTTGAGATCTCTTGGCCCTCCTACCCCGCTGCCTGCAGTTTTCTGTCCCCCTGGTTTACCCTTCAGACCCATCCATTTTACCAACTACCCTCTGAAATCTGAATACAAGGACTACATACTGGAAAAGATACTTGAACTCAATCATTTAGCCTGCATACAATCTGCAGTTAGATACAACCAACAAGGCCCGTGGATATTTTCAAGACCCAAGTTGTTCAGAGGGAAATTCAACTATTTCCCTGCTTATGACCTGCCCATGGAACTGCCCGTGAACCCAAAACCTATGCCTGCTTCCTCACCTAACCTCCCAATCAACCATACTGGCAAGCTGTTTGGGATTGTGTACATCACCCTCACAGGGGTGATTGACACTATAATCCCGGCTTCTGGTCCGTGGTCCTGGGTGGGAAAGTCTGTCTTCTACCTTTTTAAGTTAGTTCTTCTCTTGTGGTGGGCATTGCCCGCAAAAAACCTGGGCCGGCTGCCCAAGAATGAATCCCTGACACTGCCTCCCTTTTATATTTTGTGACCTATTCAATAGATTGTGGAACAACTGTGACCAGCTCAAAAAGGTGCAAGCAGATCCAACTAGGTTGGTTTGTTTCCTGGCCTAAACCTATCTTAAAAACAGCCTGTAGCTTTATGATTGCTCAACTGCCACAGATGGCCCAACTTTTGCAACTGAACCAATAAAAGTCCTGCATTTTAGGTTGGGGAAGATAGCAGTCCAAAAAACACCAATAATAGGAAAAATATATGGTTATTGCAGGAACAATACTGCCAATATACTATATTAGGAAGCCACACGTTTGCTCAAGGGTGGTATAGTGGAGGGTTCAAAATAAGGGTTGGGCCATAGAGTAACTTTTGCAGGGATCAGTGTGTAAGATTGGTATTGCTCTTGATTAGGCGGCAGCACATGTAATTCAGCTCTGCTCACAGGGACCTATGTACCGTTAGTTATATTATGGGGTGCCTCTTCAAGTGCCCCTTGTGTATCTTGAGATACGTTGGCAGGCAGGGGATAATCTTGATCACAGCACCCCTGCTTGTTGTCAGATACTAGGATTGGAGCCTGTTAGAGACCTGGGAAATTGTGTATGCAGCTCTTTTGGGCATGATGGTGTGTTAGGGGCACAAGAGATAATGTTGGAATCTTTGTGTATTTTCTTAGGCGTCCTCAAGTTGGTAGGTATTGTTATCATAGAAAGCTGTCACCTCAAAAGGCTCAATGTAGTCAGTTCCAAGTTTTTCAGAATTAGGGTTGAGGAAGTAGACAGGACCACATACAGTATATCTTACCTCAAGGTGTCTTTTTGCCACCTTAATTTGCTTATGTTTTAAAATTATGAGCTTTGACCAGCCACTAGGCTAACAAGGGGGTGGTCATGAGAGATATTTTACTTGGAATAGTTGCCTTCAACTTGTCCAAGTTTACCCCTTTCATCCCATCATGAGTGCCAAAGGCCAGCACACTAGGACTGAAGCCTGTGCCACAGTTGATTCTGGCTCTTAATATGAGCAAGGCAGTAGGAAGATGCTTTATCCAAGCAGTGTTTAGGTGCTACCAGGAGATTTTGTCAATTAATTGCACTAGGGTACCATTTAGGCTCTCTGTGTGTGGTGGCTTGTGGATGGTATGGTGACTACTTGTTTGAGGATGCTCATAACACAGTTTGCTTTCATGGTATTACCCAAAAGTTTGGACCCTCCATTAGTGATGAGTGTTTTGGGGTAACTAAATTGTGCAAAACTTCATTATAAATTAATTTAGGGATGGTAGTGTTGATGTGGTTGGTGGTTGTCCAGGCTACAAGCCAGTGTGTGAAGTAGTTAATGGCAGTAACAATGTACTTATTTCAAAACTTATCTTTGAACAGGGGTCCCCAATGACAAGGGCCCATTTATGAAGAGTTCTTTGTCCTTGATAGGTAGGTCCAGTTTGGGAGGAGCAGGTTTGGACGTGTTTTTTTGCACAACACACACATCTGAAGGGATCAGACTTTCTGGAACATAAAGGGCCACCAAACCTTATTCTTCATGATTTAAAGAGGTTATGTCCTCTGATGTGACCTAAAGTACAGTGTAAATTAGCATGGTGTTTTCTTGCTGTATAGTGGAGATATAGGGCATTTTTTCACCTGTATCTACTCAATAACACATATTGTAAGTGTCTTTTGTAACCTGGCTTTTGCTGTCCTTAATCTTTGAAATGATCACTGAATTTAGCCCCTTGTAGTGAGTGGCCTCAGGGCGCAGGTAGAGCATGGGCTAATCTGGGTTCAGCCTGTAATTCTCTGTGATAGACAATATTTACAGTCTCAAGATGGCGTCAGCTGTGACTATTTTATTCCCAGGCTTGTATTATATGCAGATCTGGTACAGGGACAGGCGTTTTACCCATCTGATTAACTTTGGGTCAAATGCAGCTGAGTGTTGAAGTATTGAAGGGAATTATAATCTGTGAGCACTCAAGGTGGGAAGTGGTGCCTTCCAAGTAGTAGCATCCTTTTTTGCCACAGTGGACAATTTTAGCCAACTCCTTATTGTAAATAGGTTAATGTTGTTTTATGTCAGTGAGTTTTCTGGATTTTTATGATACTGGGAGGAGGGCACCTTCATCATTCTCTTATTGCAGTACACTCTTTATGGCTGGTTGGGAGTGTCAGTTTCAAGTTCATACTGGTGGTCCTTATTTAAAAATTCTAGTATTAGTGCTGTGATGAGTTTTTATTTAAGTTTCTCAACATTCTGATCTTCTGCAGGGGTCCATTGGAAACATTTTTTAGTGTTCAATAACTTGGTGAAGGGGAAAATCAGCTCCCCAAAGTTGGGATGAATTTGTGTACAGAGACACAATCATACCTAAGAATGTATGCACCTGGCCCACATTAGTGGGAGGTGGCATATTGACAATTGCCTTAATTTTGAAGTTTCAGGTCTTATTCATTAGGAAAAAATGGTGTGCACCAGGAATAATAACTACAACTATAGTAAATTGCACTTTGAATATTTGGCCTTCAGCTGATGATTACAAAGAGTATTGAGGATAGCACAGATATTTTGGAGGTGCATGGTTTAATCTTGACTGAACAAAATGATGTTGTCCAGACACAACACATTATAATTTCCAATTATCTCCTTGAAAACCTTTTTCATGAACATTGTAAAGGTATATGATGCATTAATCATACAGTCCATAGTGTGTTTGAAAGGATGTCTTTGCCTCATTCCCACTAACATTCCTGGCTTGGTTGTACCCCATGATGTGATAAATAGCACTGAAGACTTTTTTACCTGCAAGTGTATCAAATATGTTATCAATTAGTAGTAGGGAGCTATCAAGTATCAGGATGTATAAGTGATCTGATAATTTCCAGCACAATTAACATCCAGTTATTTCCTGGTTTGACGCCAATGCAATATACAGTAGTTTTTAAACCTGTTGAGATAAATGTATATTAGTCAGTTTAGAACACATGAACTCAGTCACAAAATGTATTTCAACTTGATAGATCTAAATAGAGGATAATTTCACAGAAAATGAGCAATATTTGGCAAAAATGTCCAGTCATACACTGACCTGCTCAAACTGGGGGAAAATGCTTAACAATTCAACAATGAGTGTACAAAACATTAGAGCACATGAGTTTCAGTTACAGAACCCATTTACTATGTTTTTGGTGAACACATGAAACTCAGTCACAAAAGTGATAAACTCAATCCAACAGCAAGCCCCAATAGCAACTAAAACAGACAATGTAAATAAAAAAACATCAAAAGCATGAATGAATCTATAATAATTTTACCAGATCATCTCAATTAAGAATGGAATCTAGAATAAAAAGATGAAGTAAATATTCTGAGTGTCTGCTTTGGGATTAGAATCAATAAAAAATCAAATTTATCCTAACTCATGATTGACAGTACACATTTACAACCAAAAATAATTAATATAAAAATCTAAGAATCTAATTTGAAATAAATGGTAGTGACTACTAGCTTTCATGCTATATATATTGAGTGATAAAAATTATAATAAATAAATTATATAGATAAACTGATTTTAATTTCCTTTTATTTTCTATACCAAAATGGACGCATCCCAGCAACAGAGTAACAATGGACCCATTGTGCGCTGCAGTTGCAGTTGCCCCCACAGGTCAAAGAACAGAGTTAGTGCAACGCAAGTGCCTAATCAGGAAGGAGAAGGAGGAGAGATTAATAGTGAGGTTTCACTGACACAACTAGCTCAAGAGGCACAGAGTGCAAGGGCACAGAGCATAAATCTCAGGGTACAGAAACTGACCCAAAAATTCACCAAGGTCATCACCACCAAGAGGGTGTCCTTGGTATAAAACCCTGTATACTGCTGCAATGGTGTTCTGCTAGCCATACTGGAGAAGGTTAAGCCCATACTTGAACTAGCTATGAGCCTTACATGAGTGATTCCAAGGGGAAGATAAGGAGAAGCTGCCCCAGTATTTCCAAACAACAAAAGGGCAGAAGGTGCTGAAAAAGATTGCTGCATTCTAAAGCCAAGTGCCTATGCCCTGTGTTGTGGCTGAGCCTGTGGAGTCACTTCCCAACACCAAAAAGGCCAAGTACCATGTCATCCCTGAAGTCACCCAGGAGACCTTCATGAGACTCATGGAGGAGACAACTGACTACAGGAAGGCCGCAGCTATTGTCAGGATCTTGGAAAAATCTGCACACAGGCTCCACGCAACTTACCTGAAAACAGGGACTGTTCTCCTTTCAGAGAAATCCAAGCACAAACCCGTCTTTTTGGTTGAGAAACACCTGTGGGCAATCCAAAAGCAAATTGAGCAGAACTGCCATCTCAAACTTGAAAATATTCAGTCAATGGTTGAGTCTGCTTTTGGAATCCAGGCTTTGGTTTCCACTTACTATAGAGCAGTGAAAAAATTAAACTTTTCATGGAAAAAACTTGGAGTTTCTTCATACAATCAAAACAGCCCTGATAATGTTGTCTACTGGCAAAAAAAAAAACACTGAGACAGTAACTGCTCTCAAGGAGAAGGAGACTGTCAAATTCTACTACATTGAAAAGCCCTCCTTTGTGTCCTCCATGAGAAAAAAAGTATGGGTATGTCCCTAAAGGCAAAAAAAACAGCATGTCCTGGTGTGTGGCTGTCCATTCTGTTGCCTACTCAATGGTAGCCTTTCTTGGTCCCCTTGGCATTGAGCTCTATCAAATGATCAAGGGGTATCACAACAGTACAACCTTTCTGGAATTTTTCTGATTGGTTTGGGAGCACCTGAGGCGTACAAGCCCGGGCTTCACCAATATTATTGTATTGGATAATGTTGGGCTCCATAAGGTGGCTGATATTATTGATGAATTCCAGGTGATTGAGCCTGGTGTTGGAATTGCCTCCCAATAATTGGCTACAGCACCTTTACATCTTCTCTTCCTCCCTGCCTATTCCCCATTCCTCAACCCAATTGAGGAGGTCTTTGGGTGGCTTAAGAGATTTTTCAAGAAAGGGGCGCCACCCAGGCCCAATTATTTATTTAATTTGCTGCAGGTTGGTGTCCATACCCCCCCAGCTGAAACTGTGGCCAAATTATATATGGTCACATAGATTTTTTTCTCCCTGTGTGCCTTGCCCAGCAGCTAATTAATTAAAGGCTTTGCTGTTCCCAATGTTTTTTTGCATTTAATTTTCTAATGTTTGTTTTTATTTAGTTTAATTTAATTTATTTTGACTTTATTTCTGTGATTCCACATATTGTGCCAGGTACTATAAAAATTAACAAAGCAAAGCCAATTGATTGAATGAATGGGAAAATAAAAACACAATATTTATATTTTATTACTATGATTTTATTTAGGATAGTTTTTAATGTTTTTTGTAATATTCTAATTATATACCATCATTTTTATAAAGAGTAACAAAGCAATAAGAGTGAATGAATGAATAACAAAATATTTTTATTTTGTATTTATTTGTTGAATATAGATGGTTTGAGTAGATAATTTAAAAAAATTATACAGTAGTTTTAAAAGCTATAGCAACAAGCAAAAACAATCCAGATTTAAACAAAATGAACTCAGATTTAAACAAAATTAAAATAAATGAATTTATATGATTTACAATATATTTGGGTTCATTTAAATTTTGCTTAAATCTGAATTCATTTTGTTTAAATCTGAGTTCATTTTTTTTGTTGCCATAGATTTTAAAACTACAGTATATAGAAATTAAATAGTATTTGGGTGTAGACTTTTATTGGGGGTGGGAGCAGAGGAATTCAAGGAAATTGCGTTGAAATAGACTAGTAATTTCTATTGACAGCACATATGTTGGCATTGGTCCTGTACTATATAAATTGTGGCAGCTTGAATACAGGAGCATTGTGATATTATTAGCCAGGAGGATTTTTTCTGGTGGAGCAGCCATTCCATATGTGGTGGCAAGAATAACTGAATCCTGAATAACATGCTCTATTTAGATGTATCCAGGGACAATTTTTCATCTAGTAAATGTCTAATTTAATCCATCTTTATTATTACATCAGATGAGGTATATGCTTCTTATTTAATAGCCATCATTACAATAAGACCTACGTAAACAGTCAAGTGAAATCTCTGCCCTGCAAACAGGGCAGAGAAATCACAAAATTTATTATATAGGGTACTAATTTATTTTTAAAGGATGTAGTGGCAAAGGTTTTTTCAATTTTTTTGGTATACCAGTCTTATCAGAGAACCAGGAGGCCCTGAAGTCTCCAAGGACGCCCACTACAGCAGGCGTGACGGCGGTGGAACTATGGCTAAGTTTTGTTATTTTTTCATTGACTTTTTTTAGTATATGTGATAGTGTGTGCTCAGTGGGGTAACAGAAGCAGACTTCTTCTTGTTCTCTTTCCATCTCAGGTAGGTTTTGGTATGGCATAGTTTGGATGAAATCCCAGACAAGCATGGCAAAGAGCTTGAAGAAGCCAATATCTGGGATGTACTGGTCAAGTTGCAAGTTGGGGGCCATGGCCAAAGTGAGACCCACCATTCAGCGCCATCTTGCTTTGGTGGGAGTGCTGTAAGTTGTTCTTGTTTCATAGGGTAATTTTTTAATTTATTAATCATCACAGAGGCAGCAGCTGGTGTCAGGACCTGCTGACGCCCTATGTGGGGGACATAGTTGCTGTAAAATTTTTGCAATATATATGGTTTTAGGTACTGGTGGACTACTCCTTTGGTTTCTTCCATAAATAAAAAAGTTAGTATAATCTTTTTATTTATTTGATGTTTTATTTTTTACCTTCTTCTATATCTTTACCTGTTACCCCCTTGATGGGGGCTGCTTTGCGGGATTTGTCACTAGTTGGTAATGGTCTTCTGTTGGTTTGTGTTTCTTTTTTTTTGCTGCTCAAACATCTTGGGAGCATTTGACCATGCATCTGTGATTTCAAACCCTGTGGCTTGAACTGTAGGTTGGCAAGAACATCTTTTTGTATGTTTAGGAGCCTTGTTGTAAGTTTGTTGGTAGTGTTGGGTATCTTCTTTGAGGCCTTCACAGTAAATCTTCAAGTTTGTTACCTTCCAACACCACCTCCTTTAGCATGTCCTTCACCTTTTGGTTGACCTCCTTGATTTTGGCCACCACCATGTCTAATCCCTTAATCATCACCTCCAATTCTGACATATTTTTCTTGCTCTTACCCCAAACCTTTTTATAAAAAAATATTCCAATACACTATATCAATTCTATTGTATATAATAGAGATTCAATAAATTATTCAATTTCAATATTATTTTATAAGCTTTAAAGAAAAATATTCTTTTGATATTGATATTATGTATATTTATTGTATATACCAACCCATTTTTGATTCATGAACAACATTTTTTGTCCAAGTAAAACATGATTTTTTTGAATCAATATGCCAAGCTTGACCAAAAAACATATTTTATTAAAAGATAGCCACAATAACAGGAAATATGTAGGTCATATATTCTAGAGATATATGTGCTGTAATATATTATTTCATTTAATTCTATTGTTTTCTATTATAACTTTAATGTATTCAAAGCGCGTCAGTTAAGTGAATTTTAAAACTACAAGTGCTACAGACCAGCCAATTGGAATGGGCGTACATGTGGTGGCTTTGTGTTTGGCTCAGACCAGACCTGCCTCAGTTATTGCACCCAGTTTAACTTAATGAAATAAGCCTGTTGAAAATAAGAGATGTCTTTGTGTGCAAATTGGCACGCCAACTTGTGGCTAATTTAGCATCAGATCACTGGGTTCTCTGGTGCTAGATTGACCACAAGTTGGTGTGCTAATTTACACACAAAGACATCTCTTATTTTCAACAGGCTTATTTCATTAAGTTAAACTGGGTGCAAAAACTGAGGAGTGATTGGTCTGAGCCAAACACAAAGCCACCACATGTACGCCCATTCCAATTGGCTGGTCTGTAGCACGTGTAGTTTTTAAAATTCACTTGAGTGATGCGCTTTGAATATATTAAAGTTATAATAGAAAGAAATATAAATAATAAATATTAAAGCAACCAAATTTAATTTGTGGCATGATGAAAATCAATCATCACTTTAATCAAATGTAAATTATATATTATAACAGTAAAAAATATATGAATTTAAACCAATATATATTATAAAATAAAAATTATTGGAGGCAAGTTTTATTGGGCAAAATGGATTGGGCGGGGCAAACTAGTTGGTGGGCTAAATTGAGGGGGAGAATTTGATTGTCTGGGGGTGGGTTCCAAACAACTGGATTGGTTGGCTGGTGTGGTACTTTTCTACAGGACCTCTAAGGTCAACTCAGGGGATTTCTTACCAGAAGGACTTAGCGGGCAGTGAGAGGGGAAGTGCTAACCAATAACACTTATGAGAGGAGGCAGACAGGGGGTCTGTCTTGTATACCTGATAGGAGGGTGGAGGATAGAGGCAGGAGGGTGTGTTCTGGCAAGGAACACAGATAGATTATAGCACTTACTGTAGTGCAACACTATCTTAGCAATACAGTAATCTATATCTGTGAAGATATTGGGTAGAGCATCTATAGTACATACCACAGTACAGATAACTCATCAAAATAATGGTATTCTATAACATAAGTTATGGAGGAACAGACAGGACTCTCTGGACCTTTCTCTTTCTATCAGAAGAATGGGAGGCAGCAGGTATACACCAGGGTTTCCTAAGTTCACAATAGGAGAAGGAAGGGATAGCACTTGTGGTTGGGCCTGGAACACTAGCCTGGTAGGGATGTTAGTATAGCAGGGGGATCTTTCTGTCACCTTTGGTCTCTGCAACAGGAATAGCAGGGGCTTCCAGAGGAAGGACCTGGTTAAAGGACACTATCTAAACAGTAGAAATGTCCAGCCAAGTGCAAAGTGCAATATATCAAGAGGTCAAAGTAGGTCAAAGTAGGGTCTTGTTTATTTTGAATGATGAGTACTTATATATATACCATAATGTGCATGACTATATAGGGTTCATTTATGCAGGTAACATAGACCTGAAATAGAACATCATGCCTTGTTTTTCTGGCATCACACCTGTGCTCCATGGGATTAGAGTCAACCTTGGAGGTGACCCTACTCAGTTCCAGGAGGCAGCAAAAGCAGTTGCCACAGCATATCCCAAAGCTGTGTCATTTTACTAAACCCCAATGAAGGACTTCTTTGATCTTGGCTTCCTCTGTAAAGAAGATGCTGATCAGGCAGCTGAGGAAATATTCTCTCTTGAAAACACTATCCCCAGGATAAGAAAACCCAGAAAGTCCTACCAACCACCTGCACCCATTTCAATCAAGATATCACCCTCTTTATGTCTTTTGAGACCTTTCCATTATACATTACCAGAGGAGAGGTCAAATCCCAGCTCAAGGAAGGGCTGGCCAAGTATGGGGAATTAGTGCAGTTTGAAATTCTCAAAAACCCTTACATGAGCCACCTGACCACACCAAAAGTCATGGCCATGATCAAACCCTTTGCAGATGGTAGCTTATCATCCATCCCTTGTTGTGCAATCATTATCAAGAAAAATGGCACCCTCAGTAGCAATTTCAAGGTATTCCCTGAGCAAACTCCACCCGTCTGTGTGCTGTGCTCAGCCCTTGGCCACAGAGAGGCCCTTTGCCCTACAACCATAGCAGGAGTCCAGGCTGTGGAACAAGACACCCCCAAGGAGCACCAGAATAGTGAACCAACTGGGTACCAATCAAATTCTCTTGTAGCCTTGGCCTGAGGCACTATGGCTGATTATGAAGTTGTAAAACCAATCACATCACGCCAGAAAAAGGCTCATGCAAAGGCTCAAAATTTGTCTCAGCCTCAATTAATCAAGGAGACAGAATGTGCCCAAGAAGAGGCACCTAATCCCATGCAAACGCCTGCACATGAGACCCAGGCAGTTCATGACAATGTGTTTGATGAACCAATGTAAATTACAGAAATGGCGGTGCAGGAATCAATGGCCAACCCAGTCCAAGCTTTATTGGATAGTCATCACAATGTGGTGGCCCAAGAGAATTTGCAGCAGGCTCAAACCCAGGAATTAATTATTAACCCTGGCCAAGTTTTATTGGATAGTCACCACAATGTGGTGGCCCAAGAGAATTTGCTGCAGGCCCAAACCCAGGATACACCCAATCAGTAGCAGGTACCTTCTTCACAGGATACTGGAAGACTAAGACACAAGGTCCAAACCAAACTTGCCGCAGTAACTAAGCTATCCCCTTATACTGCAGGGGATCCCAAACAGTCCAGAGCACCCAAAAAAGCCAAAGATGCAGCAGCCAATGACAGCAGTGGCCCTACCTCTGGTGGGGTCACTAATGTATAGTGGCTAATGGATCTCACCAATAGGATAAACTCTTCTGTAGGATTTTCAGCCCTAGTCCCAGGCATGAATAGGATTTTCCTTCAACCTCAAAGCAGTACCAATTGGCCCAGATGTTCTAATGACTGCTTTAAACAAGGTCATCTTATGGCCTTGATTCTCCCAGATATAATTGGACCATAAGAAGCTGCATCTAGATCAAAGGAGTTCACCATAGCAGCAGTCAAGCATGAAAGTAAATTGGTAACAAAAAACCCAGGCCAAAGGACCACATTTTTTTGGCTTAATGCGGCCTGCAAATTGCACCTTATTTTCTCTCATTGAACAATAAATTCTGCCTTCAGAACCTTTATAAATTTCCCACAAAGCGCCACACAATCCAAGGCAGGCCAGAAATTTAAGAAAAGTGTGGCCCAGCGGTTAACACAAAAATATGAAAGCCACACTCTCAGCAGATTGATACTCACATGTGATCCACCAGTTGCACTGAGGGCATAGCCTATCAATTCCGCACCCCAACTCAGCCACAAACATAATAGATCATCCTGTAACAGATACAGACCCTCCAAAAAAATCCAGGCAGACGGCACAAGGACTAATAGCCTGGATTAATTTGGATCAGCTATTTGTCTTTTGATCTACCACTCCCCACCACACCAGACCCTAGAGATTACATCATATTCTTCTGGGGCGCTAACCCTAGGCATTGGCCCTAAAACCATAGCCTCACACAGATTTAACCCACAAAACGTGTATCAGGCTGTTCAACAAAAAAGCACAGGCAGCCGGCCCAAGGGAATTTCTGCCTGGATTATTCCGGATCAGCACATTTCTATTGGACTTTCTGTCCAGTTTCAACTCACTGTTTTGGAATCAAGCAACAAAAAAATGCGGGCCAAAGGCCCAAATTTTGTCTGGCCTGGGTTTTCTGGTATCAATAACAATTCAATCTGGGCCTGCCAGCATCCACTATCCCAAAATTCCTGAAAGTTATAGTACCCTAAAATGAGATATATAGCTCAAAGTATGCTTCCCCTTCACAATCTTCCCTCTCATCCAAGGGTTTCCCCCTGCTTTGCAGGTTTCCTTATCCCTTTCTTCTTTTTTACATTGTATATGAGACTTTGATCATTCCTTTTTGGCCCTATGGGCTTGTTGTACCAGTCATAAATTTCTGGTCAACTTGAATAAATGAACTTTGGAATGACACCTTTCTTGATCAGCTTAACTCCACTTTTTAAAGTTTAATTTGTAAATTCATTTACACAACCCAGCAGCCAACCAGAACAGTACCCAACCCCAATGCAAGGACAACAGCCCACCTAAGCTCCTGCATGTAGTGAAGGGGGTGTTCCAGCAAGTGTTAGAAAACCACCTAATAAACGCCCATGCCCTCTTTCAAGACGCCCTCTGACCCTAGTCTCAGAAAAAAAATATTCCTCCCAAGGACCTGGCAATCCATTTTTCTAAACTCAAACCCCATACCCAATAAACCCCCAAACTTTCCTAAGAGCAAGGTCAAATATGGGCTCTGTGTGGAATACAGTCACCTGTTCCCCTACTATGACAAGGATATCCTCAAGTCTTTAATCCCCTTAACTAAAAGCACAGGGTTCATTGACGTACAACCCTTCAAAGGGTACATTGGCATTGGATATTCACCCTTCAATAAGCAGACTGGGTGGCTAGCCTAGAAAGCTCTCACAAAGGAAAATACATACCAACAACCAGGACCTGCCACTAATCCCACCCTGGTATTGTTGTTTTCTTCTCAAACCTCCCATCAAGCCTTCCCTTTGAAACTCTTAACAACAAATTAATCAAGGAACTCCTAAACTACGGCACAGATACAGAAGTTGTTTACAATGTCACAGAGGGAATGGCAATATTGCAGAGCCAAGTGCAACTGCAACACCCACACTCCATGTTGTGTTGCCTCCTGGGGACAACATCTAGGAGGACACAGCAGGAAATATTTATAACAAAAGATTTGAGGTTTAAAGCTAGCCTTGGGTTAGCCTTCATGGCAAAATTAAGGGCATGTACATTACTTTCCTGGAATACAAGAAGAGGATTTCCTTTTTTGCAAAAAGGAAAGGAAAAATCTTGAAGAATATTAAAGCTAACACAAGTGTGGATAAATATGTCTTTATTAGGAGATTTGATTCTACTTAAAGTATTGACAAGGGTTGGTTATTACTAATTAGGTAGACAGAGTGGCCAAGGGGGTCACATTGGGGTGAGGTCATACCAGGATCAAACAAGATTAGGTACAGTATTTCAGAATGGGTGGAAAAGAGAGCAGACATATTTACAGAAGACAAGGAATTCCCAAATTCAAAAGCAAAACCAACCAAATCTTTGCAAATATCACTATTTGAAGGCCATATCAAAATAGCATTAATGGCGCAATTTACAACATCTCCCCCCTCAAGATTGAACACAGGGAGTTGATGTTTGCGGAGGAATTTGGAATAAACTCAAGCAAAAGGATAACCAGACAACAGTAGTTTCATGGTATACTTGACACTCTTCTTGAAGGTGACTTCACACGGTCCAACCCAGAGGGAGTCTAGCTTATAATCTTGGCCCCCAGTACAATTCTGGTAATAGAGAATCAGGTCATCCACCTGATATTTGGGGAGAGGGGCTCTGGAAGCATTGGAGGGCAAGAGCTCTAAAGCCTTGACTTTGTAGGCAGTTGAATATGCTGTGGCTTGGATGTCAATTATTTGGCTGGTCAAGCTTTGACATGGGTGTAAATTCACTGCCACCTCTGGCATTGGATTGCACAATCTTCCCTTGCCTCACCAAGAAAGGCCCAAAAACGCCAGCCAAACCCCTCCATTCTTTAAATGATTTAGCGCACACAGTTGATGAGAGGTTTGTGCTAGCCTACCCCGCGGATCCTTTGCCTTTAGTTGCTCCCTCCTGGGAAGAAACACTGGTTAATTTAGACTACTTTTTAGCCTGGTGTTGCCCACTTCTTAAAACCATTAGAGCTAGCCAATAAGAGGACGTCACATTGATGCTCAACAACTCAAGTGAATCCCAAATGTCTAGTACCTCTTCCAGCCAATCATATTTGACCGCAGAAATTAGAATGAAACCCTCCAGTCTCCCTAGTCCTATTCAGCAAAGTTTTTCCTCTAGCTCATTGGATCCAGACCCAGATGTCATATGACTCACTTTAACTGCAACCCATTCCTTTTAATGCAGCAAGGGGACTTCCAGTCCCCTGCTTGTCTATTTTCCAAATTTATAAAGTTTTGGCTTCTGTTGCACTTGTTTTTAATTCTTGCAGCTTTGATCAGATCTCAGTTTGGGCTCTCATCAATCTAGAAATTTTAAAAGTATTAGTCATTATCTTAACCCTTACCTTACACCACTCCGCTTTGAACCCAGTACATCTTCCAGGACTTCTAAAACAAACCTCAGTGTGTAGCTGTTTGTATTTTTGCTTTTGTTTTAAAGGTTTACACTCAAACTTAAGTTTGTTAATAATTTTCAATATAAAATCTTACTTTTATTTTGAATCTTTCTATATATTCTTTTATTTCAAACCTGTTCTTGCTTCCAACCAACTGCAAGGCACCCAGGCACATTGCCAAGCCCTCCAAAGTGCTCTCAATTACTTTCTGTTTGCTCTCTTGTTTGTGGGTCCTCCCCAAAGCCAAATTTGTATTGTTTTAATTGCAAACAAAAGTACTTTCTTTACCCAAATTTTGACAAGAACACAACCATGCTACTCCCTGCTGTTAAATTTGTGGTATTTTCTGTGGCTCCATTTATGCTGCTCCTATGGTCTACCTCCCCGGACTTGTGGGGAAAAATATCCTCTTCTGCCCGGCTTATGGGAGAAGATTTCTCCAGTCTCTGGGATCTTCCCAGTGGTCTCCTCTTCTCTGGAGAGGCTGTGATTAAGAGCTTGACATGCAACAACTTGGATCTGGATATCATGGTTCCCACCTCTCCTGCTTCTGAGGTGGACAAGCCTCCCATGCCTTCTCCTCCCAGTTTGGCCAAGAGCAATTCTGTACCACTCAGGATCTCTGAGGTGTTCCCTCCCACTCCCACCTGTACCCCTTGGTTGCTCACTGGACTGGTTTTCATGGGTTTGAATGCTTATTTCCCTCAAATGTCTCCTGTTCCTCCCTGTGGTCCCTCTTTGAGCGGCCGTCCCAGTTCTTCACTGGGAGGCATCCTGGTGGTTTGTTTCACCAAGATGGGAGCCAAACTTAGTTAGTTTAGCCCCCCTCTCTCACAATGGGCTTCTGGATTGGTAGAAGCAACAAATTCCATCAGCAGAGGTCCCAAGATTGAGGGGGTGGTAGCTTCTTGTCTATACAATATGGCAAAGAGGGACTGACCAGTCACTTGATGTCTGCTGAGTCTATACTCAAAGAGGGCAGCAGGGAGAAAAATATCCTAATTTACAGCATCAGTGAGAGTGAGTTTCCTTGTGATGTAAACAATGGTAGAATCAACTTGCTCTACAGTTCCATTGGTTGAAGGATTATACGGCGCAGAGAAAGATTGGTGTGTGTCCATAGCTTCCACAATAGAGGTGATAAGGCAAGATTGAAATTAGTGCCATTATCAGATAGTAAGACTTGAGGACACCCATGTTGGTTGAAGATATCTTGCAACAGGAAATTTGCAGTGGTCTTAGCAGTGATGTCTTTGGTGGCTTGGATCTAACTCATTTACTAAAGTGGTTGACTGCTACCAAGATGAACTGACATCCAGACCAAGAACAGGGATGAGGCCCAATAGCAACAATACTCACAGTGTGGAAGGCATGCTAAGATAGGACAATTTTGAACTGGTGTTGAGCAGGTCTGGGACATTGGAGTTGGCACAAGTGGCAGGAGGCAAGGACTTCTGGGATTAGCAATCACATATTTTCCCAGTAGAAATTCTTGCATAACCAGCTGTGAGTCTTAGCTATGCCTTCATGTCTGGTGTCAATATGGGCTTGGAGAATATTGGCTACCCTCATACTGGGGCAGACATAGGGCAGATAGGTGTTGTTCACTTTTTTGAGCAATTGTCTATCTCAAATGATAATATCTTTGATAGGGATTGAAGGGCCAGATGTATTTCTTCAGTTTCAGTAACCCAAGTGTCACAATACTCTATTAGTTTATACAGGCAATCAGCGTCAGCAGGGTGGATAGCTAGTATGGACATTCTTGACAATTTAACAGTGTTTTGATGTTGAGCTCCAGAGCAGTGTACCACAGTGAAATCATACCCTTTCAAGCGCAGGGCCCAACAAGCCAGTTGGCATTCTGGTTCCTTTAGTTGCTGCAACCATTTAAAGGACAATGATCAATGACTACGGTGAATTGGGTTCCGTATATGTAATGCCAGAACTGTTTCAAGGCATGTAGGACCTCCAGTCACTCCTTTTCAGTGACACTATAATTCTTCTCATGCTTTTTGAGGACACAGAAATAATAGGCTACTGATTGGTCTATACCATCATCATCAAGCTGTGCTAAGATGGCATCTACAGCTACCCCACTGGCGTCAGTGTATAGGATGAACTCTTTATCATAATCAAGGTAGACTAGGATTAGAGCTTACTTGAGTTTGGTCTTTAGAGCTTCAAAATATTGCTGTTGACTGGCAGTCCATTCAAAGGGCATGTTCTGGAGGAGTTGGACAAGGGGTTCACTTAGTTCAGCAAAATCAGGGATGAACAGTTGATAGTATCCCATCATGCCTAGGAATACTTGGACATCACAAAGATTTGTAGGAAGCAGTATCTTATTGATAACTTCTACCTTATTATTCATGGGATTTATTCCAGTCTGGGTAACTCATGGACCAAGAACTTGAGTTTCTACTTAAAGAAAAAAACATTTGGAAGGTTTGAGCTTCAAGCCTGCCTCTCAAATCTTGATGAAGACAGCCTTGAGATTATATAAATGATCAGTAAAGGTGGAACTAAACACCATAATGTTGTCAAGGTAAACAAGGATGCAAAAGATCTTTAGATCTCGTAGGATGGAGTCCATGGCTTTCTAAAAAGTGGCTGGTGCATTACAGAGTCCTTGAGGCATTTTCATGGGTTCATAGAGGCCTTCTGAGGCAATGAGGGCAGCTTTCTCTTGATTTTCAGGGGAAAAGTCAACCTGCCAGTATCCAGAGCTAAGTCCATAGCAGAGAAGAACTTTGAGCCTCCTAATTTCCTAAGGACATCATCAATACAGGGCAGTGGGTATGAGTCCTTTTTAGTGAGATAATTTAAGCGGTGGTAGTCCATCACAATACAATGACCTCCATCCTTTTTCTTTAGGATCAATAAGGGGGAGGCCCAAGAGCTTTGAGAAGGGGCCAAGAACCCAGCATCCAAGAGTTGTTTGAGCTCCTTAGAAACCTGGACATCTTCTACCCTACTACAGCAATAGGGTTTAGCGCAGAAGGGCAGAGCATCACCTGTATCAATCTGGTGAATGAACCCTTTTGCTAGGCCAAAGATATTAGGTCTAGAAGCAAAGATGTCTTTGAACTGATCAAGTAGCTCTATTACGTCTTTCTGTTGCATGAACAATAGTTGAGGGAAATCAGCAGCTGTAAACAGGGAGAGTACTTGAGGGTCTTCTTCATGCAATTTGAAGTCACTGAACGTCCCAAAAGGGTAGAGAGAAGCTACCTGCTCAGCCCCCAGTATGCAACCATGCCCCACAACTTGGCCTCTAGAAAACTGTGTAGGCAAATCAGTCAGGTTAGCTAGCAGCAGTTGTACAGTCTCTTTATGAGTTCAATCTAGGATCCCAGGGAACAATCAAGGTTCTTTATAACTGAGGGATTCAGTAGAGTAAACCCCCAATAACAACTTCTCAGGAAGCTTGTATGATATCTGAGAGTCAATGATTGCTTGAGAGCCAGGAGGAATTGTGATGGCTGCAGGGGCAAGTAGAGGGACTGTCAGGATTCTCTTTTTGTCATTTAGTTTGCTGCTAGTATTTTTCATGGCCACCAAATTTATTCTATCTCTACTTTGGTTACTATCACATCAATTTATTATTCAAACATTTCCCTTTTTTCCCTCACTTGACCAGCCAATTTTTATCTATTTTAACGGTTAGTTTTAACATTCAAAGCTTACCTTGTTCCTGAGACAATTCTCAAACCATGGACCTATGCACTTAGTTAGTTTTATTAAGTCCAAAGTCAATTACATTTTGCTTTTTGTTTGCTTATGCCAGCACTTCAGACCAGGTTTTTCCCGCTCTTCTGATGTCTTTGCTCTTTCTTTGGCTTGGCAAAACAATCAACTTCTTCCCAGTCTTTCCCCTTTACTTATAACTTAACCTTATCAAGTTAATAAGGTCCAGACCAAATGTGCTTGTTTTCTGCTCCAGTTAAGAATTATAACCACTCTTGGTTAAACATATTCCCTAACCTTGCACTGTAAATTCAGATTTTAAATAAAAAGCCTGAGTTTATCCAATCTCAACTTAAGTTGAGATTGTTTGACTTGCACCCCAAAAAGGTACTTGTTAGGTTTTGTGGCTTGTGTTTTCCTTTCCAAATTTTATTCTTAGCTCCTTCTTAGTTTCATGATTCCTTTTGATTTTATCCTTCACCAGTTAGGCAACTTTTATAGTGGTGCTCATAATTTAGTTGTTGATAGCTTCAATCCTCCTGTTAATGAAGACCACTTCCCAGACTTAGAAATTGACTTTTCAACTAAATTTTCAGTCATTAAGACTGGTCTTTATTTTATTTTCTTAGGGTTAATAAATTACCTTAGTCCTTATTTCACTTCATATAAGCTCTTAGGAGCCTTAGTACAGTTATTGTTGCAAACCTTACCTACCTTTTTATACTTGACAAATATAAACATCCTTGGTTTAAAGGCTTTAGCTTACAATAATCTACCCCAAATCTTCAGACCTTACAGGGACACCTTCTTCTGCAGGACAAGAAGGAGGAGGAGAGCACATATTAGAGGAGTGAGTTCTGTATTTCAGCAAGAAGATGCCAGAGGGATACCCAAGCACGCAAATCTTGAGGCATTTGCCAGGGATGCAAGGAGGTTCCTCAAAGCTTAGTGGGACCTTGTATCCCAAGAGAGACAGGTACCTGTCTCTAAGGTTGACAATTCCATTGTACTCTCTGAGGAATTGAGTGCCTACCAGAAATTTGTAGCTTTTGTTCTCCAGAAAAACAGAAGGAGATGCAATAATAAGTTTCCCAAACCTCATTGGCAGGGCAGAATAAGCGCCAATGGCCCAAGTCTGGGCCATACCAGCAGTTCTAAAAGACTGAGTATAGTTGAGATCAGGAGCCAGCTTGAGCCTCTTCATCAACTTGGAGGATAAGACAGTAACAGGAGAGCCTGTGTCCAAGACAGCCTTAATCTTAACCTTCTGAATTGATATTTCTACACTGGCAGTATTTTTCCCAAAGGGAGGTAAGACTTCAAGTACATCTTGTGCTGCTTCCAGTTTCTTTTCCCATTTTGTTAACATGCACCTCAAGGCAGGAATTTCCTTGTATACAGTTTGCAAAGGCAGGAACATGTTAACATTTTGGAAGAGAGCTTCAGCTAACTCAGTGGCTTCCTCAGAGGAGTCTACTAGGACAGTAGGTTGTGACAGATCCAGGTCTAACCAGTCAAACTTGCCATTATCTTACCCTTGACTCTTATTGCTGTTACCTTCCTGTGACAAAGCTTTGAGGAGCTTTGCCTCCAGGGAGGCAATTTTATGAGACAACTCTTTATTGTCATCCTTCCAACAAGCCATAATCTTGACACTCTTTTCCTCCCTACTTCTCAACGCCTCAATTTCACAATTGGCTCTGTCCTTCACTTGTTGCTAAATTTCATCAAATCCTACCAGCAATTTCCAAGAGTCACATGCATAAATTCTATTTCCTTGTGAGGGTGTCCCTTCTTTGGAAAAGTAATCTGAATACAGTTCCTTGAATGCAGCTTTTACTTCCACCAAAGACTCATCAGGCGCTACCTTGGAGACCTCCAGACTTGCCCAAGCTTCCTTGAGCAAACTTGTAGTAACTTCTTTCCTAGCAGCAGCGGTTTCTAGGCAAATTACTCCAAATTTAGCTCTTTCAAATGATAGCAAAGACATAATAATTAAAAAGTAGTTGAGGGGAAAGTGTTGAAATTGACAATATCTCTTTATTAAAATTTAGCTGTTTTTGCTTATATATCATTTGGGGCATATTTGGCTAACAACCCCTCCAGTTCCTGAATTAACCTATGATTCATATCATGTGGTCTATGACATTTGAGTCATCCAAACCTAGATCTTTACCTAAAATATCACCAATATTTCTCAATCTATGAGAACCAACCTACAATGGGAGGAAATCACCTGACGCCATCCATCCCAATTTACCAAATCAGCATGGAGCTTCCCCAGCTCTTGGCGCCAAAATCCTGTGGATTACACATCCCAAAACTCAGCTATCAATGTTTTAACTGGGAACCAGATGATCAAACCTGAATCCCTAGACACCATTATCTTTATTCATTTATTGTTGCATTTAATGTTTTTCTTGCATAAAAAAACCTGTTAAAAGGCTTTGAAACTCAAACAAGACACCACCATGGTGTTTCTAAACCCAAATTCAGGGGTTTGCCTATGGTTAACCTTAACCAAACTTCTTGAAAAAGTCAAGGAAATTAACCAATATAATTAAATCCTCATTAATTATATTGCAATGTATTTATTAATGAACCTTCCTGGTCAATTAAATTGTTTTTGAGACAACTAGTCTCCAAGATTGATTCAGCCAATCTTGCCTCAGTCTTTTTGGTTAGTACAGCCTAACTAACAAAACTTCCTTCTGTTCTTTTATTAAATATAGATACTTAGTTTCCAGAATTTTTTATCTGAAGAATTCCAGCCAAACCTATCTACATAAAATAAACAGCAAAAACAGAGAAACTTTATATTTTGGAGTATTTATTTGGCTAAATACTCAACAGTGACTGTCATATGGTCACAGAGGTCAAGGAGCTTGAGCTAGGTAAGGGCAAGCTACCATGGCTTTAGCTTCAGTTGAAAAAAGGCAAGCTGTAGTGGTGGCTTTTCCTGAGTAAATATTTTAGGGAACTGACACAGTTCAGGGACAGCCAGCACTGAGTA